>CAXITT010000535.1:431762-444058 GCA_964033795.1 Lymnaea stagnalis | reverse complement strand
CTTTGAAAAAAACATTAGCCTTCCCCCCCCCCCCCTTGACAAAAATGAAAACCTGATTTTGTGTGTGTGGGGGGGGGGTGGGGCTGAAAATTTGATCGAATGTGTTTTCATCGGCAACTAGACTATGTGCCGAATTTTAGCTCGACAGGGTGACGGAAAGTGGGTAATTTAGCCTTCCGAAGATTTTGCGTCAAACACACGAACAAAAGCGAAGTTTAATATAAAGGGTTTCAAGGACACAGCCCCGGTATCTTTATCTCGTGAGATCAGTAGCATCTGGTAGCTTTAAAACTAATTTTGTGGGCGTTGGGGGCGAGGCTGAAACAAATTTGATAGAAGGTGCTTCATCGGCGACGAGTCTAACACGTTTCAGCTCGACGGGATGACGGGAAGTCGATCCATTAGCCGTCTCAAGATTTTGCCTTAAACAAACACACGGACAAAAGCTAATGTAAAAAGAAGCTAGTGTAAGTGCGCATTACTGATATCATTAGTGTCTTCCTGTCGTATGTTATGCAGGTCTACTATATGTGATTGCGTGACCACAGTTCAGCAGATCTAAATTTTCAAGGTAAATCAATAGTTATTCGGTTTTGTTTTTTAAAATCCAACAATTGTGCTAGTATCGATACAAAGTGTACCTACTCTCTATTTTAGTATCGATACAAAGCGTATCTACAATCTATTTTAGTATCGATATAGAGTGTAAGTTAGTTTATATAAACGCTAATTTACTGCGTTCCTCTACCGTTCACAGTCGAATTCTCCCGCACATCTAAAAAAAAGTACTACGAGCCATCATGTAGAAGCTCACCCTTACCACAAACATCTCCCTGATCAATGATGTATCGATAGAAGCTCACCCTTACCACAAACATCTCCCTGAGAAATGATGTATCGATACCTATCTTTTCATACACAATTCCTTTCCCAAGCTTATTCTAAAGCGTCCTGTCCCACCCTCCCTCAAGCCCACATGTCCCCTGTCCCCCCCCCCCCCCAACCCCCCACTCCCCCCTCCCCCCCCCCCCCCCCCCCCCCCCTCCCCCCACCCCCCCCCCCCCCCCGCCCCCCCCCCCCCCCCTTCCCCTGTCCCACCCCCCCCCATCTCCACATGTCCCCTGTCCCACCCTCCCCCAAGCCCACATGTCCCCTGTCCCACCCTCCCCCAAACCCACATGTCCCCTGTCCCCACATCTCCCCAAAATCCACCTCTCCCCAAACCCACATGCCCTCTGTCCCCTCCCCTGCCCCCCCCCGACCAACCCACCCCAATCCCCAATAACCTATCACCTCATCTTCTCGTCGCCATGAGACAGAGACGGGCTTACTTAAGTCAATTAATTAAAGGACGGCAACTCGCGCGGTCGTTCCCTTTCAATAACTACTCTACATTTCAGCCTGCCCCTCTCTCTCTCTCTCTCTCTCTCTCTCTCTCTCTCTCTCTATTTCTCTCTCTATTTCTCTCTACCACTCTCTCTCTCTCTCTCTCTCTCTCTCTCTCTCTCTCTCTCTCTCTCTCTCTCTCTTTTCTCTCTTTCTCTCTCTCTCTCTCTCTCTCTCTCTCTCTCTCTCTATTTCTCTCTCTCTCTCTCTCTACCTCTCTCTCTCTCTCTCTCTCTCTCTCTCTCTCTCTCTCTCTCTCTCTCTCACAATCTGTCTTCACTCGTTATATATAACCATTTACTCAGATCTCTTTGAGTTCTACTTTTATATCTCTCTTGACCAACCTTTATCTCTCCCTCCCCCCCTCTCTGTATTTACTTTTTATCTATATTTACTATTTTACTTCCTGTCTCCTCCCCTCTTTCCCTGCAGCCTCATATAACCACTATTCACCTTTGCAATTCTCATACATTCTGTATTCACCTTTGTAATTCTCATACATTCTGTATTCACCTTAGCAATTCTCATACATTATGTATTCACTATTCACCTTTGCAATTCTCATACATTCTGTATTCACCTTTGCAATTCTCATACATTCTGTATTCACCTTTGTAATTCTCATACATTCTGTATTCACCTTTGTAATTCTCATATATTCTGTATTCACCTTTGCAATTCTCATACATTCCGTATTCACCGTTGTAATTCTCATACATTCTGTATTCACCTTTGCAATTCTCATACATTCTGTATTCACTATTCACCTTTGCAATTCTCATACATTATGCATTCACCCTTGCAATTCTCATACATTCTGTATTCACCTTTGTAATTCTCATACATTCTGTATTCACCTTTGCAATTCTCATACATTCTGTATTCACTATTCACCTTTGCAATTCTCATACATTCTGTATTCACCTTTGCAATTCTCATACATTCTGTATTCACCTTTGCAATTCTCATATAACCTGTTTTCACCTTTGCAATTCTCATACGTTCTGTATTCAACTTCACATTCCTCATACATTATGTAATCACCTTTGCAATTTTCATATATTCTGTATTCACCTTTGTAATCCTCATACATTCTGTATTCACCTTTGTATTCCTTATACATTCTGTATTCACCTTTGCAATTCTCATACATTCTGTATTCACCTTTGTATTCCTCATAAATTCTGTATTAACCTTTGTATTCCTCATACATTCTGTATTCACCTTTGCAATTCTCATACACTATGAATTCACCTAAGCCTGATACAAGACACCATATATCTTTTTCCTTCTCTTCTCTTTGCTAATTGTACTTCAGCTCGACCGTCTCTCGCCTCAGTCATCATAGGAATGCTCGTTTATTTTCTTGCCTCTCTCTCCTCTTCCCTTTCTCTTTCTATTTCTATCCCTCTTCCTCTCTCCCTCTCCCTCTCTCTCTCTACCTCCTCCCACTTTCTCCCCTTCACCCCCTGCCTCCGATCTCTCCGTTTTCCTTCCTACCCCCCCCCCCCCCCCGCCCCCCCCCCGCCCCCGATCCCTCCGTTTTCCTTCCCCCCCCCCCCCCCCCTCGGGACCCACCACGCCCATTTCGCAGTGACGTAACTATATGACATATTGAGTAGGAGTGGGGTGGAAAGGGAGATAATTAAATTATCTGGATGGTTTTAGCTCTTCCCAAGGGGACATTGAGTGATGGCAGGGGACGCAACCGTGGAGGGATAGGATACCGAATCGCAGAACTTCAATTAGAAATGAATTACACAGTAGTCGTTTTTTTTTTTTTTTTGGTGTAATGGTACTTCATGACGATCCTCAATGTAATCGAATGTTAGTGTTTCGTCGCAGACCAACAAGAGATTTGAAGCACGTGGTATTCGCCACAACCGTCTAAATCTTATTGTAATCGAATATGTAATCGAGTCAGATGATGCCATTCACATTGATAATGGTTGTTGTTTTTTTTTTTATTTTCCCCTTTGAGGTCAACGTCATATTCAGTATTCGTTATTTATATTTTCGATTACCCAATCACTCGATCTTGAAGGATGATTACAGTTAAAAGGATATACAGTGGAATAAATATGTAGTCGTAATCGTGTTCAGTAGTATCTAGTGTAAAAAAAGTACGAATACATCATAATACAATCTTTCAAACTACAAAACTGGAATGGTCGATGCAGCGCAACTTAAAAACTTGTTTCACTTTGAAGTGCTGGATCGAATACGATTCAGTATCGACTAGCAATGAATTAATGTCATCTCCTCTTGTAAATCGTGATCAATATTTAACTAAGACCAAAAATGTAAATTTAAAACAAAATGGCTGTCACACGTTAGAATTAGAGTCGTACAAAGCGATGGGAACAATGAAATAATTGTGAATATAGCTATATTAAAACATCGTTATTTAAATGATTTTTAAAAATAAACATTTGCGTAAACAGTAAACAAGAGTGATGTTAATTGCAGACAGTTAGAAATGATGTTCACTTCGTTGCTCAACATTGCAGAGTTCAACTCTTCAAGCTCAGTAATCCGGTTAGAGCATCTGATGAAAATGCAGATTTCCCCTCAAAAAATAATTTTAAAATGTTTTTTACCGAATAAAGTTAAAGGCCTTCACTACAAGCGTTTGCTGCATGCCGTGCAGATTACCCTCATCCAACTACCATGACAGGCTATAAATAGTTTGTTAAACAGGACATTACTGGTCTCAACAATTTGCACGTGTTGCTGCATGATGTCAGCTGGCCCTGATGTTTTCAGATGTCCAACTGATGCATTTAAAATCCCTTGAAATGGGTCACATTTATTCAGATGTCCAACTGATGCATTTAGGTCAGTTATTCAGCAGTCCAACTGATGCATTTAGGTCAGTTATTCAGCAGTCCAACTGATGCATTTAGGTCAGTTATTCAGCAGTCCAACTGATGTATTTAGGTCACATTTATTCAGCTGTCCAACTGATCCATTTAGGTCACATTTATTCAGCAGTCCAACTGATGCATTTAGGTCAGTTGTTCAGCAGTCCAACTGATGCATTTAGGTCAGTTATTCAGCAGTCCAACTGATGCATTTAGGTCAGTTATTCAGCAGTCCAACTGATGTATTTAGGTCACATTTATTCAGCTGTCCAACTGATCCATTTAGGTCACATTTATTCAGATTCAAACTGAACAAAATTAAAAGGAAACCAGGCCAAGAGCGATTTAAAAACTATTTAGTTCCCCCCCCCCCCCCCCCCCCCCCCCAAACCATAACATTTTGGATCGGTCTCATTACACGTCATTAGTCAAAGGGATGCATTTAATTTCAACTCCGCATCACTGGAAGGCAGAATTCTGTTCAAGCTTATGCCAAAATTACTTTTTTTTTTTTGGTTTTGTTTACTTGGAACGTGATAGAAGCTCTTTTCTTCAATGTATTTTAAGGTAAATTTCTTTTGGAAAAGCAATTTTGCTGTCTAAAGACAAAAGCTAGATAAGACCTGTCTTGACGGCAGACAGACAAATGTGCCTTCCTGTGATTGGCTGGGGCACCGACGCGGGCCTGAGAACGGGCGTCATCAAAACTGTGGTGGAGTTGTGGAGAAACATGTGGATGAAGATCTGGATATGTATATGGGTGGATACATGGATTGGATTCTAATTTGAAGTACCCAGACACGCCCACATTTGTTGTATTATTTATCGCGTCGGCTGTCTTGTGATATGTTCCACCGACTATAAGATATGTTGTGTTCCCCTGACTTTAAGATATGCTGTGTTCCACCGACTATAAGATATGTTGTGTTCCACTGACTTTTAAGATATGTTGTGTTCCACTGACTTTAAAGATATGTTGTGTTCCACTGACTTTTAAGATATGTTGTGTTCCACTGACTTTAAAGATATGTTGTGTTCCACTGACTTTAAAGATATGTTGTGTTCCACTTTCTTGACTATATGTTGTGTTCCACTTTCTTGACTATATGTTGTGTTCCACTTTCTTGACTATATGTTGTGTTCCACTTTCTTGACTATATGTTGTGTTCCACTTTCTTGACTATATGTTGTATCCACTGACTTAAAGATATGTTGTGTTCCACTTTCTTGACTATATGTTGTGTTCCACTTTCTTGACTATATGTTGTATCCACTGACTTAAAGATATGTTGTGTTCCACTTTCTTGACTATATGTTGTGTTCCACCGTATTGAAGCTATTCTGAGTTTGTGGGGTTTTTTTTTGCACCGACTTTAAGATATGTGTCTTACAATTGTGGACTCGAAACTAATTAGGGGCTATCTCCCAGATTTATTTAGTCCTACAACGTTTGGTGGCTGTGTTATATATTATAGTTGTGAAACCAAAGAACAATTTGGAATCGCCTCCTGATTTCCAAATAGTAGGGTGTAGTTCTGTTGTGCCAGGCCGGTGGGTGTAGTTCTGTTGTGCCAGGCGGGTGGGTGTAGTTCTGTTGTGCCAGGCGGGTGGGTGTAGTTCTGTTGTGCCAGGCGGGTGGGTGTAGTTCTGTTGTGCCAGGCGGGTGGGTGTAGTTCTGTTGTGCCAGGCGGGTGGGTGTAGTTCTGTTGTGCCAGGCGGGTGGGTGTAGTTCTGTTGTGCCAGGCGGGTGGGTGTAGTTCTGTTGTGCCAGGCGGGTGTGTGTAGTTCTGTTGTGCCAGGCCGGTGGGTGTAGTTCTGTTGTGCCAGGCGGGTGTGTGTAGTTCTGTTGTGCCAGGCGGGTTGGTGTAGTTCTGTTGTGCCAGGCGGGTGTGTGTAGTTCTGTTGTGCCAGGCCGGTGGGTGTAGTTCTGTTGTGCCAGGCGGGTGGGTCTTAAGTCCATTTCTGATCCTTCTATTTCTTTCAAATGCACTTTTTGCATTTTGATTCAAATTTTATTCTTAAATAATCCCCAGTTGGTACATGTCAAATACAAGTTATATATATCTACACAAACACTATTTCCATTGTATGTTGTTTGTCACACTAGTTCCATCGTATGTTGTTTGTCACACTAGTTCCATTGTATGTTGTTTGTCACACTAGTTCCATTGTATGTTTTTTGTCACACTAGTTCCATTGTATGTTGTTTGTCACACTAGTTCAATCGTATGTTGTTTGTCATACTAGTTTCATCGTATGTTGTTTGTCACACTAGTTCCATCGTATGTTGTTTGTCACACTAGTTCCAACGTATGTTGTTTGTCACACTAGTTCCATTGTATGTTGTTTGTCACACTAGTTCCATTGTATTTTGTTTGTCACACTAGTTCCATTGTATGTTGTTTGAAACACTAGTTAAATTGTATGTTGTTTGTCACACTAGTTCCATCGTATGTTGTTTGTCACACTAGTTCCATCGTGTGTTGTTTGTCACACTAGTTCCATTGTATTTTGTTTGTCCCACTAGTTCCACGTATGTTGTTTGTAACACTAGTTCCATCGTATGTTGTTTGTCACACTAGTTCCATTGTATGTTGTTTGTCACACTAGTTCCATCGTATGTTGTTTGTCACACTAGTTCCATCGTATGTTGTTTGTCACACTAGTTCAATTGTATGTTGTTTGTCACACTAGTTCCGTTGTATGTTGTTTGTCACATTATTCCCATCGTATGTTGCTTGTCCAATGTTGCTGGGGCCAAACGCTGCTGAAAACTCAAATAACTTTGTTTGAAAACGATTAACAAAACGCATTGTATTGTGGACTTTAATTCATTGACATTGGAGCTGTGATACAACTCTGAACCAACTACGTGTGTCTGTCACTGCCTTAACTTGGATTTTTTTCTATGTGAGTCTGTACTGCCTTAACTTGGAGTTTTTGCTATGTGAGTCTGTACTATCTTGACCGGGTTATCTGGATTTGTGCGTCTGTACTATCTTGACCGGGATGTTTGTCTGTGTGTGTCTGTACTATCTTGACCGTGATGTTTGTCTGTGTGTGTCTGTACTATCTTGACCGTGATGTTTGTCTTTGTGTGTCTGTACTATGCTAATCTGAACCACTTTTTGATATTTTTATATATATATATATTCACATCCATTCAATCATCAATAACTCACTTGGACAAACTATGAACTCACCTAGACAAACTATGAACTCACCTAAACCAGCATGAATCACCTGAACCAATCATGAATCACCTGAACCAATCATGAATCACCTGACCAACCCTGACACACCTAAACCAACCGTGAACTCACCTGAACCATCTATGAACTCACCTTAACCAAAAATTAATATCCTGAACCAATCATGACTCACCTGATACAACCTGGAATCACCGGAACCAACCATGAATCAGCTGAACCAACCATGAATCATCTGAACCAACCGTGAATAATAATAATAATAATCACCTGACCAACCATGACTCAACTCAACCAACCATGACTCACCAACAATGACTCACCTGAATCAACCATGAACTCACCTGATTTGTCACTAACCATTCTTCACAATGTCACACCCCCCACCCCGCCCCAAACTGTCTATTAGATTTCTATCTTACTTTCCAAGGATCTCCCCATCTGAATCTGTAAGCTCATGATCTATGAAGGGCAGTGTAAAAGACCGTGCCTTCTAAATATAGATGTCACTCCATCTCGCCACCGTGTATTTTTAGAATGGGATCTCAATTAAAACGAGCCTTTGGTCCAACATTTATTTATTCTTTTTAAATCACAAACCGAATCTCCTGTCGAGGGCTAAAATCTAAAACTGTAAAATTCATCAGGTTCTCCTATTATCCTCCGAGCAAATCTGCAACAGTTTCCCCCGTCAGACAAACTAAACACACGGACAGCCACCAGACCCGTTTGTCTCTTACCTGATCTCCAAGACAGCACAACTGTTGCAGCCAAGCCGAGCGGTTCTCAAATAAAATGTTTAATTAATTACATTTTAACTGTTATCTTTAGGCGTTAAAAATACTTCTGCTTTACTTGAGTTCAAGCTAAGCAATAACTCACGTAAAAAAAAAAAAAAAAAAAAAAAAAAAAACAAAAAAAAAAAAAAAAAAAAAAAAAAAAAAACGCTAAAGCCAGAGCTTGAATGAGCATAGCTGGGTCTTAAGTATTGGACTCGTAAGAAATCTGACTTAAGTCATCCACTTTATGTAAAGGAAACATATTTAACTCATTACTCATTGATGTTATCTCTTAGTTTGCATTTTTTATTTTTATTGAAAGAGACACATTTTGAGAATTTTTCACAGAGGGGAAGAATTGGAAGAGATATAGAGACAGACTGGGAGAGGGAGAGAGATAGAGAAATACAAAGATGGAGATGGAGAGACAGAGAATATGCAAATATGGCTGTCAAAAGGATGAAAGAAGCTAAAGCTGACAGTCCCCCAAAAAAAACCCCCCCCCCCCCCCCCCCCGTTTTTTCCTTGATCACGGCACTCCGGTTAGAGTTAGCTCCACCCTTGAGTCTAAGTGAGCTGTGTTGACCAGGCGGCTCGCGGCCTGTATGCTGTTGTCCGAGTGTTGACCATGAGTGTGTGTCCACGCACCATAGCAAACACAGACCGTTTCCCGCCGGCCATTAACCCCGGGGTGGGGGTGGGGGTGCACGTTGAAGACATCTCCCAGTGATGTACACTCAGAAAGAAATCCACCAGTTGGAAGGGAGTCTCAGTGTGGCGTGTGCACACCCCAAAGGAGTTTGATTTTAAGCCTCGCATATTTGCAGTAAACAAAACAACAATATATCAACGTCTAAAATAGAAAGGTCGAAATGGCAAAACTTTGTTCAGGGATTCTAATACCTTAGCATGTAGGGCTTGCCATTTAATGGCGGAAATCTATTAATAGATCTGCTCTAATCATCCAGGTACTCGGGTCGGACCCAATGTCAACACTGTTCAGTACTACTATGTTAGGGAAGTGAGCCCTTAACCTAAATTAAAACTTGTTTACATCTCTATTTTACAACATATTTGAAACATTTTTTTTCCTTCTATTTTGTGAAATTGGACTTAATTGCGTGTACGGCATATGTAACAGAGACTCTAGATACAAGGATGATTTGAACGATATGCTGGAACACGGTGTTAGCTGCCATGTAACAGAGACTCTAGATACAAGGATGATTTGAACGCTATGCTGGAACACGGTGTTAGCTGCCATGTAACAGAGACTCTAGATACAAGGATGATTTGAACGATATGCTGGAACACGGTGTTAGCTGCCATGTTTTAAGAAATATTTGTCCGACTTTCTAAAAATAATAGCGCTATGACGTCTTCCTGTCTGAGAAATGACAAACCCTATTGGTTGTTTATTCGGAATGTTTGTATTTGGTCTATGTACTCGTTCATTCTGTGGCTGTAAACGAGGTTATACATGTCTATGTTGTCACAATGAAATAAATGAGTCCATGCCTGACTATGTTGTCACCATGAAATAAATGAGTCCATGCATGACTATGTAGTCACGTTGAAATAAATGAGTCCATACATGACTATGTAGTCACCATGAAATAAATGGGTCCATAAATGACTATATTTTCTATTAAATAAATAAGACCATACATGACTATATTTTCTATTAAATAAATAAGACCATAGATGACTATATTTTCTATTAAATAAATAAGACCATACATGACTATATTTTCTATTAAATAAATAAGACCATACATGACTATATTTTCTATTAAATAAATAAGACCATAAATGACTATATTTTCTATTAAATAAATAAGACCATACATGACTTTATTTTCTATTAAATAAATAAGACCATAAATGACTATATTTTCTATTAAATAAATAAGACCATACATGACTTTATTTTCTATTAAATAAATAAGACCATAAATGACTATATTTTCTATTAAATAAATAAGACCATACATGACTTTATTTTCTATTAAATAAATAAGACCATAAATGACTATATTTTCTATTAAATAAATAAGACCATAAATGACTATATTTTCTATTAAATAAATAAGACCATACATGACTATATTTTCTATTAAATAAATAAGACCATACATGACTATATTTTCTATTAAATAAATAAGACCATAAATGACTATATTTTATATTAAATAAATAAGACCATACATGACTATATTTTCTATTAAATAAATAAGACCATAAATGACTATATTTTCTATTAAATAAATAAGACCATACATGACTATATTTTCTATTAAATAAATAAGACCATACATGACTATATTTTCTATTAAATAAATAAGACCATACATGACTATATTTTCTATGAAATAAATAAGACCATACATGACTATGTAGTCACGTTGAAATAAATGAGTCCATGCCTGACTATGTTGTCACCATGAAATAAATGAGTCCATACATGACTATGTAGTCACCATGAAATAAATGGGTCCATACATGACTATATTTTCTATTAAATAAATACGACCATACATGACTATATTTTCTATTCAATAAATAAGACCATACATGACTATATTTTCTATTCAATAAATAAGACCATACATGACTTTATTTCTATTTCAAGTTTGGCTCCATTAAAAAAAATTTTTTTTTTTTTTAAATAATGAAATATTTCTGTTCTGGGGTGCAGCAGATGACGGACGTACCCACGGGCCGAATGGACCTACTTGTAAAGACTTGTAGCAATCCAAATATATACCAAAGGTCATTCAGTAACTACCCCAACTCTACCCCCACCCCCTTTTTTTCCGACTCCCCCCCTCCCCCTGTTGAATGTCAGAACACTCTTCTGATAGATTCCCTCGTCACGGGCATTAAGAGTGCATGAACATATCGTCATCAGAGCATTGTGGTCTCTAGGTCAAGGCCTTAACTCATTCAACCAAATGTGAATCCAAGTAATCATAAACGGACACACACAATCCACTCGACACATGGATAACATCTCAACATGTTTGCGTTTATCTGGCTACAAACCTATCGTTTGTACCAACCAATCAAAACTGTCCGGTTTCATTAACTGCATCGCCGTTGACGGCCGATCAATCAAAGATGGCGGTGTAGTCGGTATCTTTCTCCCGCCATTTTATGCGTCAAATATCGAGACTGCCGCCGTGTGTCTAGCGCCTTTATTCAAAGCTACCCATAAACCAAGTGGTTTCTATACAAACAATATCTTATTTATATATCTTTATATTTGTTAATATAAAAAGTTATGTTGTTGTTCTACAAGGGCAATGCATAAAACTGGTATTTTAATAAGGGCCATAACTAAGGACATAATCTGTAAATGTTTTGGTATAGATTATGTTACTGTACAAAAAAACACCAAAAAAAAAAAAAAAAAAAAACAAATATTTAAAAAAAAAAAAAAAAAACAATAAAAAAATAAATTTTTGGTAAAAAATATGTTAATGTAAAAAAAAAACCCAAAAAAAAAAAAAAAAAATCATGTATTTAACAATATAAGATACAATCTTTGACAAAGTCAACTCTCAGCTTATAGGAATAGATCTTTCAATCTTTGACAAAGTCAACTCTCAGCTTATAGGAATAGATCTTTCAATCTTTGACAAAGTCAACTCTCAGCTTATAGGAATAGATCTTTTGGAATAACAAAAACCGTGGCTATTATTGTCCCATCTAAAAATAAAACAATATTCGAAGAATGAGAGACTCGGTGATATGACTCGGTGACTCCACATGATGTTGATACAGATTTAGAAAAAATACCAAAGTCGTGAATCCTGCCTTGGAGATATCATCAAAGATACTTGCTCACATCACGTGTAGCTCTCTGCAGTCAAGTGTTGAAAGAAAGGTGGTGGGGGGTGGGTGGGGCAGATATCATCTAAGATACTTGCTCACATCACGGGTAGCTCTATGCAGTCAAGTGTTGAAAAAAAGGTGGTGGTGGGGCGGGCAGATATCATCTAAGATACTTGCTCACATCACGTGTAGCTCTCTGCAGTCAAGTGTTGAAAAAAAGG
>CAXITT010000535.1:373851-396087 GCA_964033795.1 Lymnaea stagnalis | reverse complement strand
GTTCAAAGACTGACAGCTGTCAAATACATATCACCTGAAGCGTGTCTGAGAGAGACATAGTTCAAAGACTGACAGCTGTCAAATACATATCACCTGAAGCGTGTCTGAGAGAGACATAGTTCAAAGACTGACAGCTGTCAAATACATATCACCTGAAGCGTGTCTGAGAGAGACATAGTTCAAAGACATGCCATAAAACAGACAGGCGTGTTTCAAAGAGATGCCCTTTCCCAGGCATACATGGCTCAAAGATAAGCCATATAGGATACAGACTTGGTTCAAAGATATGGCCCATCGCAGATAGACATGGCTCAAAGACTTGCAGTTTCTGAGACAGACGTGGCCCAAAGACATGCCATTTCTGAGACAGTCAGACATGGGATTATGTTACGTAGACTCTTCATTTAGGGTTTGTTACCTGATAGGCAGGTTAGACACGTTTACAAGTGTCATACGCTACACCTGAACAGGCAAAGTGAGGGGAGCTTAGTAAGAGTCGGTGGAGATTTAAGTGGGATCAGGTGGAACGTCTGCAGACTTACTACGGGATTTGTTGCTACAGGCAAGCCCGATGGATCTCAAAGTATACCCGCCAGGGGTCTATCTGGATTTACGTCCTAAGAAACTCCGGCCTAACTAACGGTAGGCGCTGGAGTTAAGTGTCGACCATGAGTTATGCTCATGCGATTACACTCCACCACCAATGCATACCACCGATGTATATTGTACCCGTCACGTGACCATGGGCATGGATTGATGATTTTCCTGACAACCGATATTTAGCACCTTACAACAGTTGTTCAATGTTTTGTCCAAAACGAAAAAAGGTTGACCATATCATTGTCCGTCCACATCCAACATCCACAAGCTAAGTGCCTTCATTGATCAAAGTGACGTCGATAATTATGTCGACTTGAAAATCAAGGCTGAGTGGCAGCTTCTGTACTCAGTGTTTATGTAAACCTAGCTTCAGACCGGCCAAACAATGCTGGCCGCAATGCGTGAACTAATGCGTCTACTAATGTTACTTGCCAAAACATTCATTCAAGTCATGCATTTCATAAGATCCCCAATTAAGGCCACCCCCAATAAAGCCCCCCCCCACCCCCCCCCCCCCCCGTTCGCCACCGCCCCCTAAACTATATAAATATTATAATGTCCCAAACCCTTTTTACACCGCAGATTTATTACGCCAACTATTTCGGTAAAGCGAAAGGGTATTTTGCGCACCAAATGCACTTGCGGTACTTTTAAGAATCTCATTGAAGGTAGTTACCTGGAATTTTATTTAGTGAAAGGATTAGCGGCCTTAGTTGAGGGTTAGATTGTCACATAGAGAGTTGTGTGTATTGATGAGGCATGGCATGAGACTGGCACATAGTACTATAGTTAAATTTAGTTTTGGATAACGCGTCATGTAAATTATTGTTACACTCTGAGCTCGACGAATGAATGTTAGTATCTTCTTTTTTTAATGTTAGCTTCATTTGGACATAAAAAAAAACCCACTGAGTCGATTGAGTTCAACTATTTTGAGAAGCACTTGTCCCCATTAGTTTGGCACGTTTGATTACAAGTGTACCTAAGCTTGACGACGAGTAGTGTTAGAACCTTTGAACGGCCAACGTACTGCCAGTACCTATGGTTGGCTAATTTATGAACCCCTGAGTTCCCTCAACACGGCCCATAGAACAACTCGCTACACAAACGTCTACCACCCCTGGCCTCACGGCTAGTACTGATGCCAGTCCCTAACGTTGACTAACGTAAGAACCATCGAGTCCCCCCAACATGATCCAGGGAACAAGGCACTGGATCAGTGTCTACAAAACTTGTGGCCACGCTTGTACTAACGCTAGACGCCAAGGTTGACTAACTTAAGAACCCACGTGTCCTGTCCCGTCCCTCCCTCCCCCCCCCCAGACGTGATCCAGGGAACAAGTCGCTACATCAGTGTCTTCCAGACCTGGGCTCGCGAGTGTACTAATGAATCCCCCGAAGTACTCGCACCTACCCCAGGGCGACGGATCATTACCCGGCATCTTTCGTACACTTGCCAGGGCATCTCTCGATTTGAACCGCTTCACAAAATAGTCGACTGCTGGTGGAGTTGGGGGAGGGGAAGGGGTTGCCCATAGACTTGACTTGACTCTTTGCTCCCAGGTATGCCTTATTAACATAAAAAATAAACATTTTTTCAAAGTTATCTCCCGTGTTCGTTTTCACGGGAATTAGTTTTCTCACGACACATCGAATGGCGTTATGACACATCGAATGACGTTACGACACATCGAATGACGTTACGACACATCGGATGACGTTACGACACATCGAATGACGTTACGACACATCGAATGACGTTACGACACATCGAATGACGTTACGACACATCGAATGACGTTATGACACACCGAATGACGTGCGAATTTATCTGTAACTTAAATTTTATCAAAATGATATTTTGATTTTAAAAATAATCGACGTCCTTGAACTTTCAGCCGATATATAATGTTGCGAACAGGTCAGCGAAAAAAATAATAAACAAATAAATAAGAAAAAAAATTAAAAAATAACTGTTGATAACTGAAATAAGGGTACTCTCATTGAATGCCTTGTTAAAAAAGAAGGGAAAAAAATGTCATAACAATGTTAAGTTCTTGATGAACAGCCCTACAGCACATGCTCGGTGCTTATCACTAAACAACAGCAACAGCACTGAGTGCCATGGACAGAAATGTCCATTAATAACCAACTGCAATATCCACTTGGCTACACGTTGTACAGGAAGAATCCACTGAAGCATAATTTAAAATAGATGAGACACTGTAGGACAAAAAAGGCGGATTTTATGTGTGTTTCTTTTCTTAAAGCAGATTTGATGATTATGAGAAAAGTTTCAAGTTTGTGCACTCAGATTAAATTGAAATGTTTGTTGGGTTCTAATTGTTTATGTTTGTTGTTGTTTTTGGATTGGGGGGGGGGTGGTTTTTTTATAAACCTTTTTAACTTTATATTTTGATGACGATATACGTGTTTTGTTTTACGGCCATGACCGGCTACGATGCATACTCACAATATGTCAAGATCTTGACTTGTCACATGACCGGCTATGATGCATAGTTACAATATTTCAAAATGTTGGTTTATTATTAAAATTATTGTTTAAGGAGAACTAATCATGTCATTTAAGAAAGACGGATATTTAAAATATATATATATATATTTTTTTTAAATGCGACCTGGTTCGAATCCAGGTCAGAAAAAAAAACTGGTTACCGGAAATTTCCATCGACGGAAAATTGATGGACGGAAGTTTGATCAGTTCTCACAATCAAATTTTCGTCAAATTATTTTTTTTGAACGCACTGTACTATATTATATAGTAACACAAAATAATGCGTTCAAAAATAAATTTAACGCAAAATTTGATCGTGTGAACTGAACAAAAAAATGCGACCAAACTTCTGTCGACGAAATTTCTTTCCAATAAATTGACGGATACGGCAAACAACTAACCGGTTACAAGTGTAGGGATATGTCATTTCAGCGACCATTATCAACACAAATAGAGAAGAAACTAGTCTGCCCCCCCCTCCCCCCTGGGCGTCTAATCGTCTACACACCCTCCTGCAGAAATCCATATTTTGCTCGAATCGTCTGCAGCATTGGAATATTTCATCACATTCTAATTCCCTGTAGAAATAACAACTGGGTTATAATTATTTCATATTTAAACTAATCCTTCGGGGCACTATAATTTAAACCAAAAAAAATATTGATATATATATATAAATAAACTATGATAAAATAGTTATTGTCTAAACCCTGCCTATAACAGTTTTCTCAATGTTATCAGTAGACGTTTAACATAACACATGTTAGTGTTGCTCATGTGTTGTGTCTTACAACATCATACAACATCACAAAAACACTGGGTAAGTTCCCCATTTGTACCGAGCAATGCCCGTGTGTCTCCGTCCTGAAGAGCCACGTTTTGGAAATGGCTTGGCTTACAAAATACATGTGTCATTTTAAAGTGTCGATAAACGTGGGGTGATAGTATTCTGACCTAGATCAGGCACGCACCCACCTGCAATATTAGATATATCGCAAATACCCAATCGAAAGTTTGGATCAGTCTGGGCATCGTTACAGTCGCCTGTTCCACTACACCTGTCTACTCCTTCACAACTGCCTGTTACCCAACAACTCCGTTCTCCAACAACTCCCTATCCACCAAGCAACCCTGATCTCCAGCAACTACCTGTTCCACAACAACTCCCTGATCCCCAACAATTCCCAGTTCTCAAACAACTAGCTTTTCCTCAACAACTTCCTGGTCCCTAACAACTCCCTGTTCCCCAACAACTCCCTGTTCCCAAACAAATCACTGTTCCTCCATAACTCCTTGCTCTACCCGGGCTGTGATTAGTTGTGAGAATTAATCCTCGTTGAGCCACCAGCCTTCATTAATTCGTGAAGTTGTTTTCACTAATCATCACCAAGAGTTTTCTCAGGCCAGTTGTAGGCCATACTCCCCAGCACCAGGCCAGGTGTAGAGCACCATATCCAGCACCAGGCCAGGTTTAGAGCACCATCCCCAGCACCAGGCAAGGTGTAGAGCACCATATCCAGCACCAGGCCAGGTGTAGAGCATCATCCCCAGCACCAGGCCAGTTGTAGGCCATACTCCCCAGCACCAGACCAGGTGTAGAGCACCATCCCCAGCACCAGCCAAGCTGTGGAGCACCATCCACATCATTACACTAACGCGTGTGTTTTCATACATCTCGAGTACCTGGGACGCCCCCGTAAAGTGGTGTAGCCTAAAATTAAACTGCAGCATGTCTGTCCAATATGTCGGCATCCTGACAGCTGTATTATGCGTGTGCAGCCTCCTCAACAACTTGGCTGTGTCCGCCTCTGATTTATTGAAATTATTCGCGATCGACATAACAAAATCATTTTCCCGTTTATATTTTGGTACTGGAATCAAAGGGGATGACAGAGGCATGCTTGATGACAAACTGGTCGGAAATGTTGGACTCCTCACCAGGGAGTAGGACGGGGTAGGGGGGCACCCCCCTGAATTTGCAGGTTTTGTTTAAATTACTATGTATTGCTGCGTCTCCAGTAATTAACAATTGAACAAGCCGGCCAAGTTCCCCCCCCAACCCCCACTGGGATGACGCTCCTGCTCTTCACTCCGTGACCCTACCTCTCAGCCATTTGTTTCTATCCATGGATTGTTAACTTGCGGCCATCGTAAAGCAAATCCGGCAATTATCCCTTCATTTAAACAAATCATCCCAGGACTCAGTAATTCAATATGCATAGATCAAACTTTTCGCCTGTCACAGACTTTTTTCTTTTCTTCGAAAGACGTTTACCGTAACACGGTGTCGATATTAAAGATATCACACCTTCATCCCCAAGTCCCACAGCGTGAAGCCCCATCAATGAGTTTTTACGTCTGCCTCCCCTCCCCCCCCCCCCCCAAAATCACCTACTGTTTGATACGCCTGCTCACCTCGTAGCACGGCCCTGCTGGATGCAGCGCCCTGTTCATTGTTTGTACCTGAGCACCTGCGAGAATGGAGGTGTTTGCTGTCCAAACCTGTGAAAACACCCATTGGGATTTACCCCTGAGTGCGGCCAATATTTTCATTTGTGTACTTTTGTGTGTGTGTGTGTCATCACACGTGTGTTCATCGGGGTGAGTGCTGACGGCACCAGTGTGCTTTTATTTTACTGGATGTTTAGCTCTATATGAGTGCATGCGACCCTGTGAAGGATTGTTTCATTCTCAGATCTCATCTCAACATTGTCGTGGTGGTAGACCGGTCCGTTGCTTAAACATTTCCATACTTTTAAAATATCTACTCGAATTAATCATTTCGAAGATTGCTGCTTTTGCGATACTCTCTCTCTCTCCCCTTCTTCACACACCCAAACACACTATCTCTATCTCTCTCTCTCTCTCTCTCTCTCTCTCTCTCTCTCTCTCTCTCCCTCCTCTTTTTCTCTCTTTCTTTCTCTTTCTCTCTTTTAATCATTTCGAAGATTGCTGCTTTTGCGATACTCTCTCTCTCTCCCCTTCTTCACACACCCAAACACACTATCTCTATCTCTCTCTCTCTCTCTCTCTCTCTCTCTCTCTCTCTCTCTTCCCCTCCTCTTGTTCTCTATTTATTTCTCAATCTCTCTGTTTTCTGTCACTGTTTCTCTTTGTCGTCTCTCATTCTTTCGCTTTTCTCCCTCCCTCTCTCTCCCCCCCTCTCTCTCCCCCTCTCTCCCCCATCTCTCCCTCCCCTCTCTCCCCCATCTCTCTCGCTCTCCTTTATCATTATAATTTAAATACACACACTGATTTGGCAGTTACTTTCCCACTTATCCCACTTTATCCCACAAGTTTCTACAATACTATTGTTCTTATGGTCTTATTTCGTTTTTCTTTTTACTTGCATTTATCTCTGACTTAACTCTCTCTCTCACTCTCTCTCTCTCTCTCTCTCTCTCTCTCTCTCTCTCTCTCTCTCTCCCCCTCCTCTCTCCCCCTCTCTCTCTCTCTTTCCCTCTCTCTCTCTCCCTCTCTCCTCTCTCTCTCTCTTTACTTTCCCACTTATCCCACTTTATCCCACAAGTTTCTACAATACTATTGTTCTTATGGTCTTATTTCGTTTTTCTTTTTACTTGCATTTATCTCTGTCTTAACTCTCTCTCTCACTCTCTCTCTCTCTCTCTCTCTCTCTCTCTCTCTCTCTTTCTATCTCTCCCCTTCCTTTCTCTCCCTCTCTCTCTCTCTATTCCTCCATCTATCACCCTCTCTCTTCTCTCTCTTTCTCTCCCTCTCTGCCTTCTTTTCCCTCTAACTCCGTCTCTCTCCATCCGTCCCTCCCATCTTCCCTCTCTCTCTCCCCTCCCTCTATATATCTCTTCTCTCTGTGTCCCTCTCTCCCCGCTTTTCTCCCCCTCTATCACTCCCTCCATCACCTCCCTCCATATCTCTCTCTTTCTCTCTCTCTCTCTCTCTCTCTCTTTCTCTCTGTGTGTGTGTGTCTCCCTCTTGATTTGAGAAACAATTGCCTTGCATAAACGTATTTTCCCCTCCCTTATATATGTCAATGAATGACATGAAAAGATTTTGCAGATATCTTGAACGAACTCACAGGCCTCCTAATAACCCATTAAAATTGGAATTTCTTTTCTAATAATATTTGATCAGCTTATTTCTACAATTGGCAGGGGGGGGGGGGGGGAGGGGGGGGGGGGGGGGTAGAGAAAGACGGTCACAGTGCAGAGCTTATCACAACCTCCTCTGCGTATATTTTTGTCGTCTGCCCTCAGCCCGAAATAACCATTTGCGCATGCTCAACTCTAGAGGCGCTCTTGATGCTCGTGGAATGTGAAGGATGCCTTTTCGATCTACAAATAGAATACGATTATGAAACAGCGAGTTTTTTACAATTACAGTTTTGAAATTTCGACAATTTTCCTGGCGTCATCTTGAACTTTGAAGTCATTATGTCTCTAGTCTATATGCCCATGGCATTTAATTCAACTGAGATTTCACTCTCCAAGCATTTTATTTTTTCTGATTAAAAAAAACGAAAAACAAAATTGTTTTAATATTCGAATGTTCCGCTCGACCGGTTCCTGCTCACCATGCGTAATGACTATTGAAGCACTGCAATCTAGGAGAGAATTTAACCAAGTCGAGTGGTATCCCCTCTCCGACAGGAAATCGCTCATTCAACAGCGCACTTCCCGTAAACTTCTTAATTTGGCACCCGATGGTGCGGTACCGACACAATTGGCTTATCTTGACTACCTGGAGCTGCACGTGAGCGAGCGCGGTGCGCAATAGTAAGTCGAAAGCCATTATACTAAATTGCTGACTCAACATGTAAGGGCAGTAACACCAATACCTTCGATAATATTCATTTCCAGTACCTGTGACAGCACCTGGTTCTTTAAAGTGTATATTTCTTCAAGTTCTAACTATTTCGTAATACCTTTTTCGGAATAAGGTATTGAAGCAACACTGTGCATGGTGGAGGCACTGGTATTGCCTCCTTTCCCATCCCCCTCTCCCACCACTGCAGGCACACACCTTTCGGTTAATTCACAGCGACACAAGCCTGGCACCCTGCCTCCCCTACCGCGCCCCCGCCCCCCGTCCTATCACCCTCATGGCGCCACGTTCTAATAGAGTAATTATCAAAGTCATCAACAATGCACAGGTTGGGTCGTCGATGGCCGAGGAGATAGCGCCCCCCTCCACCCCACACACGTACACGACACCGTTAACGAAGGAGGTCAGATGGCGTGAGTGAGATAACCACGTGACTGGATCCACGAGCACGTGGTGTGTTTGATGAAGAGGTGTTGTAAAAGACATAGATTTACTAATAAATTGTTTCTTCGTCTGCTTTTGTCTTTTATGACTAATTCTGAACATCGGATAAGAAAAAAAAAAAAAATTACGAATCCGATTGTTCAAAGTCCTTAAGGGTGAAATATGTCTTGACACCAACTCACCTTGCATACAAAAGTTGTCAGTGAGGTGAAATAGCAGTTCAGCCGCGTACATTATTTGTGATCGAACTTCGTTGTTTTTTTTCGCCGCAACGTGTATGAATTCTTTAGTAAATGAACTCCAGGCAGTCATAGTCAACTAACACTAAATTGTACATTACTAACGGTTTTTTTTTTTAAATTTTGATTCTTACAGCCCCCAATGGTACACAGACCATAAAGTACAAGATCTCTACATTCTTTGCCCACCCTACCAGCCAAATGTGTTTCACTTATAAGTTAATGTGCTAAATGCTAATTTCAAACTGAATACTATAATCACATGAATTGATACACGTTTCTATTTCTCCACTAAACTTTAAATAATTCGCCATTACTTCATTGGACGATCCAGCTGTTAAGTAGCTACGCCCCCCCCCACCCAGTCCCCCGCAGACCAATTACTGCGGGTTTTAAACAAAAAGGTATGTTTCCATGGCCCCAGTAACTCTATGACAATCGTCTCCCAACTATAAACTCTAATTCGGTCTCATGCCATATGACATATGCCATACCTGGATGCTAATTTTAGTAACGTTTTCATCTTTCACTTACCCCATGACTATTTTGTATCTTTGGTCGCGCACTGGTACTGTACGCGTCCTTTACGTGGCCTTGTTCATCTACCGCACCATATTTATCTTATCATCTATCTGTCTCTCACTCTGGCCCCGCTTTCAACTCCATGACTCAACCCACCCATTCCTCCCCCCCCCCCCCCCCCCCCCTTCCCCCCCCCCCCCCCCCAAGCCTCACATCAACCCAGCTGTTAATTTCTGCCAAATTGTGACAGTGGCATCACGCCTCGTAGTATTTACCCAAATGGCGCTAAATTCAACATGAAAAGAAGAGCTCGACATAAAGCGAGACATTTATTTGATCAGTGAAATAGAATCAACTTGATCATAAGTTTAATGATGGTGATGTTTTGTGGGGTGGTTTGTTTCACATCCTCTTCAAAGATATCCTCTCATTAAACACTGTTGTTATTATTGTATGTTTTAGATACAAAACTTTTATAACAACATGACAGTCAAATTGGTTCACAACCCACAAGATGCCAGTGTGAGAACCTAACTGTTGAAGGACCTAACCGATAAAACTTCTAACTGATGAAACTTCCAACTGATAAAGGACCTAACTGACGAAGGTCCTAACTGACGAAGGTCCTAACTGACGAAGGTCCTAACTGACGAAGTTCCTAACTGACGAAGGTTCTAACTGACGAAGATCCTAACTGACGAAGGTCCTAACTGACGAAGGCTCTAACTGACGAAGGTTTTAACTGACGGAGGTCCTAACTGACGAAGGTTCTAACTGACGAAGGTTCTAACTGACGAAGGTTCTAACTGACGAATGATCTAACTGACGAATGATCTAACTGACGAAGTTTCTAACTGACGAATGCCCTAACTGACGAATGCCCTAACTGACGAATGCCCTGGCTGACGAAGGTCCTACCTGACAAAGGCTCTAACTAGGCGCATAGGTTCATACGCTACACAAAGCTGGCGGTGGGGAATGACAGAACGTAACGAATTGTGATTACCAGTAACGACCACCATGTGCCTTGTGTGAGTTGGGGGGGGGGGAGTAAACTACCCTAATCTCGTTCCCAGTAACGCGAGCCGTATCCCCAAACCGTATTGTTACGGCGACGCCGAATGACTTTGTTAAGGAATCCCCGTGTTCATTTGCTGCTATCAGTTGACAGAACGTAACGAATTGTGATTACCAGTAACGACCACCATGTGCCTTGTGTGAGTTGGGGGGGGGGGGGAGTAAACTACCCTAATCTCGTTCCCAGTAACGCGAGCCGTATCCCCAAACCGTATTGTTACGGCGACGCCGAATGACTTTGTTAAGGAATCCCCGTGTTCATTTGCTGCTATCAGTCTAGCATCTCGATCATAGCATCGTCATCAGGAAGGTACCAGACAACGTGGCAGTCATAGAGAACGGGGCCCGGGGCTCGACTTCTTTGTATGTTTTGACAACAGAAGAACTAAAAATAGAGATCGAGTTAAAAGAATGTAAAGTAAAAGACAAACTAGGAGCCGGGAAAAGGCAAGGAAGAAACAAACAAGTCGAGTTGTTTCTATCAGAGAATCGAGATGTGTACTGTCGGGCTGAAGAGACGGGAATTTGACATGTATTCTGAAATAGTATTCTTTTTATTAGATCCAGGGTCGGAGCCTTAAATTAAATGAGCATTGCGAATCGAATAATATTAATATTTTGGAGTTGTGTATTGTCTTTTTTGTTTGTTTGTTTGTTTAAGGCAGTGGTTACAATTTGCAACTACCGTGACATGATACGCCGAAACCAGAGGACAATGGTTGCAAATTGTAACTAAAGACTGGCGTTATATGCCGAAACCAGAGAGAATTGGTTGCAATTTTCAACTAAAGAATGACGTGATATGCCGAAACCAGAGGGCAATGGTTGCAATTTGCAACTCAAGAATGGCGTGATATGCTGAAACCAGGTGGCAATGGTTACAAATTGAAACTAAAGAATGACCTGATATGCCGAAACCAGAGGGCAATGGTTGCAACTAATGAATGAAAGGATATGCCGAACCAAAGAGCAATGGTTGCAATTCGCAGCTAAGGAATGACGTGCTATGACGAAACCAGGGGGCAATGGTTGCAATTTGCAACTAAAGAATGTCGTGATATGCCAAAACCAGAGGTGGAATTGCGTAAGCTCGGTATTCAATGTCGTAAAATTGTTTCCGGCACTGCAGACCTGACGCTGAGACAGTTCTGTCACAGTGTAGTCATGGTCGAGGTGGTTAGGGGGTGAGATGGTGGTTTAAGATAGTGGGTGAGATGGTGGTTTAAGATAGTNGGGGGGGGGGGGGGGGGGGGGGGGGGGGAAGAAAGCAACGATCTCATCTCTAGAGGAGTCAGGCAGACGATAGGGGCAGTAACTCTGGTTGACACAACAGTCTCGAGTTTCATAGCCAAGTGGTTGCGGTTATTGGTTTGGACTGAAGAACGTAAAGAGCACTGTGGGGGTGGTGGTAAGAGATTTTGAGGTGTGTGTGTGTGTGGGGGGGGGGGAGTATGGTTCCAAGTATTGACTGCTTATGTAGTGCCAGTGAGACACATGATGATCAATATCATGCTGTTGGCAACGTCCATGTCAGTTTATTTATGGCAGGGTCGAGGTCAACTCATGAATGACAAGGTCGAGGTATGTTCATCAATGCCAGGGTCAATGGCAATCTCTCAATGACAGGGTGAATGTAAATTTATAAATGAAAGTGTCACGTCCAGTTTATTACTGCCAGGATTAAGGTGTCCTCTGACATTGGTCAAATTCTCTTGTGACTTATCTGCAAGGTTTGGCTGACACATAGATTTATTTGTTTTCTCTTCTTTTTGTCTTTTTGTTTTGTTTTTTGTTGTTGTAATCTTTCATTCTGGAAAAAAAGCTCAAACTGGAATGGTATGGCCACGTGACAAGGAAACAAGGGCCCGCCAAAAGAAATCATGCAGGGCACAACGAGAGGAGGGAGAAGAAGAGAAAGACGAAGAAAAAGATGTGAAGGCACCATCAAAGAGTGGACGGGGCTAAAACTAGGGGATGCTGTGCCAAGTGCAGAAAACAGAGAGGAATATGGGGGGGGGGGGGGGGGGGGGGGAATAGTTTTTCATGTCATCTGCGGCGCCCCAACGGGCCAAGGACTAAAGGACTAAAGGACGTGATGATGAATCTTTCATTCACATTGATCTTTTCTTCTTATCTGTCTATAAAGATAATGGATGATAGATGATTTCCCTTTACTTCTCATTGTCTTTGGTTTACTCTGACCTGTTAGTGTTACTCTGACCTGTTAGTGTTACTCACGTCTTGTGTCTCAGGTAGTGATATGTTTACAATAGATTGTCTTCTCCGTGTTGCCTCGTTCTTTCCTTTCTTCTTTCGTTCGGCTCATTTCATTCACTGACCACCCCAGCCGTTCCCAAACCAACATTGCCTACGGCAGTGGTTCCAAACCTGGGGTGCTTGCTTCCCCATGAACAACCACCCAATTCTCACGAGCGCAACACCCCCCCCCCTTTTTTTCCATTTTGTGTGAGGGTAAATTTAGTGGGGTGTAAAGACATGAGATTATGAGAACCAAAAAAAGGCAATAGTTCTCAAGTTGTGATGTAAATATTTAAATATATGTGAGCATTTCTTCATTAACATTTCCGTTATGGTTTATGACAGTTTGACATGTTAAAACTCTTATATACTTTTGCATGGGATGCGATAATTAGTCAAACCATTCGTAGATGCGCGAGACTTAGTCAAACCATTCGTAAGGGGTGTGACACTTAGTCAAAATATCGTAGGGTTGCGACACTTAGTCAAACTATCGTAGGGATGCTAGACTTAGTCAAACTATCGTAGGGATGCTAGACTTAGTCAAACTATCGTAGGGATGCGAGACTTGGTCAAACTATCGTAGGGATGCTAGACTTAGTCAAACTATCGTAGGGATGCGAGACTTGGTCAAACTATCGTAGGGATGCTAGACTTAGTCAAACTATCGTAGGGATGCGAGACTTAGGCAAACTATCGTAGGGATGCTAGACTTAGTCAAACTATCGTAGGGATGCTAGACTTGGTCAAACTATCGTAGGGATGCTAGACTTAGTCAAACTATCGTAGGGATGCTAGACTTAGTCAAACTATCGTAGGGATGCGAGACTTAGTCAAACTATCGTAGGGATGCTAGACTTAGTCAAACTATCGTAGGGATGCGAGACTTAGTCAAACTATCGTAGGGATGCTAGACTTAGTCAAACTATCGTAGGGATGCTAGACTTGGTCAAACTATCGTAGGGATGCTAGACTTAGTCAAACTATCGTAGGGATGCTAGACTTAGTCAAACTATCGTAGGGATGCGAGACTTGGTCAAACTATCGTAGGGATGCTAGACTTGGTCAAACTATCGTAGGGGAGCGAAACTAGTTACTTTATCCTTAATGGATGCGGAGTATAATAATGGGTACGAAACACCGGCCTTAGTGCCACAGCAAAGGTTAGTGCCGCCAGTGGGGGGGGGGGCGCCAAGATTTTCACTGTCTCTCCCCCACGTAAAAAAAAATTCGACTGTTGACCGAAAATTCCGCCTCTCAAAATATAGACATGTGACTCCAAAGACATATGTGATTCCAAAGACATGTGATTCCAAAGACATATGTGATTCCAAAGACATATGTGATTCCAAAAAATATTATGTGATTCCGAAGACATGTGTGATTCGGGTTCCATCCTCGGCCCCAGCGCCTCTAAAAATGAATACCTTCTCTTTGACCTGATTCGTCAGCAAGTTAGAAGTTAAAATATGGACTCTTTACACTACATTAGTTATCAGCAGATAAACTTATTACAGGAATGCCAGTTAATTATAGAATTAAGTAGAACAATGTCTGCCTCTGTCCGCCTCTGCCTCTGCCCGCCTCTGCCTCTCTCTGCCTCTGTCCGCCTCTGTCTACCTCTGCATGTGTCATCGCCCCCCCCCCCCTTTTCGTCATTGCCCTCTGCCTCTGCCCGCCTCTGCCTCTCTCGGCCTCTGTCCGCCTCTGTCTACCTCTGCATGTGTCATCGCCCCCCCCCCCTTTTCGTCATTGCCCTCTCATATTTTTTTAATATCAACTCATCTGCTGACGCTTGAATCCCTAAAACATCACCCCCCCCTCCCAGTATCACCACCCCCAACCGCCATCCTCTCCCACTCCGGTTTAACCACACCACCACCATCAGCCACATAGCGTCGTTAGTGGTTTGCTGTGGAAAAAAAAATTTGCAGTTGACGATAATTAACCAGATAGCTGTCTCCAGTTGAGCCCTTCTGCCGCCATGATGGTGACGTAAGCGCATTGTGGAAGGCATGCCTTCAACGAGCGCTTGTTAGTGCGGCCGTCTTGCTCGTGGGGATGATAATCCAGGCAGTGAGTGGCTGACGATGGCTGTTAGCTTACACATAAATAGCTAAATTCGCGATTTAAAAAAAAATAATTGTTCCCGACGCTCTCTGCAAACTGTTTGTTTGGTGTCTTTCATCTCAGCCTGGCGTATTGATTTCAACGCCTTTGCCAGTTGAACTTGTGTTTGTTTTGATGGGGGGGAAAAAAAAGTTCCTTCCGCTTTCCCCCAATTGGCTTAAACAATGAAACAGAGATTTGAGAGACTTTACAACAAGAACAATTTGGAATGGGGGGTGGGGGTGGAATATCAATACTCTTGTATTTACAGAACTTGATTTATTGAAATGAATATTTGATGTTTATTAGCGTGTTGGTTGTGTTCTTAAAATCTCAATAACGATAAATGAAATTATTAACAATATAAATATGTGGCATTATTTCTCTCTATCTCTTTCTCTCTCTCTCTCTCATTCTCTCTCTCACTCACTCACTCTCTCTCTCTCTCTCACTCTCTCTCTCTCACTCACTCTCTCTCTATATATATGACATTATATATGTAAATATATAAATGGCATTATTTTCTCTATAAATATATGACATTAAGTTCTATATAGTTTTGAGTCAGTTGTTCTCTATCCTGTTAGGCCCGCTAACAATACATAATATAAAATAGCTCAGTCTTTTGGAGCCACAGATCGCAAATTGAATCGGACATTTCATTTAACCGGACAACCATTGCAATTTGTATCTTTCTTGGTGATGAATAAAATTATGTCAATGAACATTGATATGTGTTAGGAATAATTATTTTTCCACCCTACGAAGCATGTAAGGTCACGCCGATGGCATGGACGCAGCTCTTGATATGAGCATGGGAGCCATTCCTGAGCCAAGGCTTTACAGGAACGCGCGAACGGTCAATTTACGGCAGAGCTGAGATCTCCACGTGTTTACAGTTACACTGACCTGGTGAAGAAAAGCGGGTCTAGGGTAGTGTGTAACTCACACGACGACTTAACCTCTGTCCCTTTTGGGGGGGGGGGGGGGGTTGGGGTCTTTGGTATCGTGTTGTTCACAGGACGACTTACCCTCTGGTCATTTTGTGACGTGCATGAGGTTGCATTCAGAACAAATTTTAACTTCAGAAACATTTTTTAAAGTTATTTGGGTATAATCAGTCAATCTGACATGTGACTGTGCGGTATATGCGGGTAATCGTGAAGGGTATTTCTATATTGATAATGTACTCAACGATACCGAAAGAATCGATGCAAAAGGGCGGGAGCTTAGATTTAAACTTTTAGTCCAACGCTACTGTTGCCTACATTGCTGCGGTGAGGATCTGAGTCCACGTATTTCTGGGGTGCGCACTTACGCCTTACCCCCAACCCTCCTATAGAAACAGCTGCACCCCCCTCCCCTCCTCCACCCCAGTCCGCAAGACCCTCAGGGCGAGGCGTGGCTCCCCTTAATGTAAACCGACCCACCCAGTGCAGGGGCATTTCAAGTAAGACAAAGAATATCACAGTTTATCTGTGAATGAAAGCCAGCTATAAGACCATTACCTCGCAGTAGAGATGGCTCGTTTTAAGCGAGCACAAGGGTTTTGAAAAGCATGGTTACCGTTGTAGAGATGACGCGTCAAGGGGAAGTAAGGAAGGCAGCGGCGTGACGTGAAATAACAAGCGTATTGGATGACAGAGTTATTGCTCTTTAATGATATATCTCGAGGGCATGAAGCGTTCTTATCTGTAAAGCTAGGTGTCCTCATCTTTTATGTAAAGTTAGGTGTCCTTAACACGCGTAGCGCAGCCTTACTTCTCAAGACTAACGATCTGTTGAGATTTAGGCAATGCCTTGTCACGTGACCAGTGCGTCTTGCCTGGAGACTGACCAGGGGTCTGGGATTTTCATACGGAAATGACGTGATGACAGGAACTCCAATACTTCATCTTCAATACAGGGAAGATGATTTCAATCCAGGAATAAAGAAGATTATCTCAAGCCTGGTTTAGTGAAGATGATGTCAAGCAACTATAATTTTAGAACGTTACTCTCAAACCTTTAGGTTATCGTTTATCCCCACCCCCATTTTTAACCAACCTTGGAACACCTTTGGATTGGTTAAGATTCAAAACCAAATGTTGTTTTTGTTACGTCACTTTCCACTGAATTTCTATACGCATTTCACAACAATAACAAACTTAACAATAACAATCATTGCGTGACGTCATTAACTGGCAGACACTTAGGCTGTACAATGGGAATACGGCCCTGGCAGACACTTAAGGTGTAGAATGGAAATATGGCCCTGGCAGACACTTATGCTGTACAATGGGAATATGGCCCTGACAGACACTTAGGCTGTACAATGGGAATATGGCCCTGCCAGACACTTAGGCTGTACAATGGGAAAATGGCCCTGGCAGACACTTAAGTTGTACAAATGGGAATATGGCCCCGGCAGACACTTAGGCTGTACAATGGGCAACTGTTCTAAAACTAATTCATCACGTATATATTCCCTACCCCCTCCCCACCCAGATAGTAGCTCTTTCTAAACACAATGCAGGTGCACATAATCAAATTTCTTAACAAAAGTTTTACCTTGCACTTACACTGTCTCCCAAATGATCGGTTCATTGTTTAGTCAACGTCACAGAATCTCCACCCCTTCCCCTCCCTAAACAGATTTCACCCCGACCCCCCGTATGAGAATCCGCCTTTCCCTTAACTTTTCTTGGCCCTCCTTTATTATAATTCTATCTCTCGCTTTCAGAGCTCGAAAGCATCAATCGTCCACGAGAACAGAAAGGCGCTATCGGGTCACGACAGTATTGATAAGATACCACGATTTTTGTTGCCACAGGGTGTCATATAACAATGGAGGCGCCCGATGACTCAGGGCGGCCCTCTGAGGCGTTCGTATGATACCTTAAGACGAAGACGGATAACTCTGGATGCATTGTGCAGGGGCGTGTGCAGATGGGCAGTGGCAGTGGGCCGTAGCGGTGGGCCTTAGTTTGGGCCGTGGGGTCAAAACCAAGTGTCAATCAAAAAAATGTATCTCTGTCACAATTATGACAAAGAAACAGCAAGAAGTAAATAGGGTTAAAGTTAGATCCGAAAGGGATCAATCTTTTTTAAAGAGTCGGAATCAAGGTTAGTGCAAATACTTCTGATTTAAGAATTTAAGCAAGAGAAGACGAGAAATGCATATCGGAGGTCAGTAGTCTTAGCACAGTAGTCTTTGCTCAGTAGACTTAGCTCAGTGAGTCTTAGCTCAGTAATCTTAGCTCAGTAGTCTTAAGTTCAGTAGTCTTTGCTCAGTAGACCTAGCTCAGTAGTCTTAGCTCAGTAATCTTAGCTCAGTAGTCTTAAGCTCAGTAGTCTTACGTCAGTAATCTTAGCTCAGTAATCTTAGCTCAGTAGTCTTACGTCAGTAATCGTATATCAGAAGCTGTAGTCGTAGATCAGGAACGTCTGTGTTCAAACCCAAACGTCTGACGTGTTTCACTCCGACTCCTCTCTGAAGCCCGGCTTTATCGTCGGCTCTTGGTTTATCCTTGCGTCTGTCGGGACGTTAAAGTACAAAGGCCTGCCAGAGATGGATGGAGGCAATAAAAGACCTGGCAAGGTGAAGTGGAAATTCTAGAATGTAAATACATTAAAACTACTGGAACATTCTGTGAAGAGAGCTTAGATATTGGAGGGAGAAAAACTAAGATAGTCAGTATAGTCCCTGTCCATTAAATAATATCCAATGTTATTTATACCTTGGATATGCTAGGCACCTCACAAAATGACCACCATTTTAACCGCTACAGAGAGTCTCACATTGTCAAAGGCTTCCGAACGATTTCAAGGATTATGCCGATTGCATGATTGTAGGATTGTTTTATGCAAGGTTCTACTTTAATAGTGAATAAATTCAGTCATTTTAATTTTACAAATATTTTCATCCTGAATAACAACAGTTTTTTTTTTTTTCGTTTTTTTTTCTACAACCTGCAAAACATTATAAAAATCTATGAACAATTTCAACAACCTGCAATACATTATAAACATCTATGAACAATTTCAACAACCAGCAATACATTATAAAAATATATGAACAATTTCAACAACCTGCAATACATTATAAAAATCTATGAACAATTTCAACAACCTGCAAGACATTATAAACATCTATGAACAATTTCAACAACCAGCAAGACATTATAAACATATATGAACAATTCCAACAACGTGCAAAACATTATAAACATCTATGAACAATTTCAACAACCTGCAAAACATTATAAACATCTATGAACAATTTCAACAACCAGCAAGACATTGTAAACATCTATGAACAATTTCAACAACCTGCAATACATTATAAACATCTATGAACAATTTCAACAACCTGCAAAACATTATAAACATCTATGAACAATTTCAACAACCTGCAAAACATTATAAACATCTATGAACAATTTCAACAACCAGCAATACATTATAAACATCTATGAACAAGTTCAACAACCTGCAATACATTATAAACATATATGAACAATTTCAACAACCTGCAATACATTATAAACATCTATGAACAATTTCAACAGCCTGCAATACATTATAAACATCTATGAACAATTTCAACAGCTTGCAATACATTATAAACATCTATGAACAATTTCAACAACCTGCAATACATTATAAACATCTATGAACAATTTCAACAGCCTGCAATACATTATAAACATCTATGAACAATTTCAACAGCTTGCAATACATTATAAACATCTATGAACAATTTCAACAGCCTGCAATACATTATAAACATCTATGAACAATTTCAACAGCCTGCAATACATTATAACAATCTATGAACAATTTCAACAGCTTGCAATACATTATAAACATCTATGAACAATTTCAACAGCTTGAAATGTATTATAAACATCTATGAACAATTTCAACAGCTTGAAATGTATTATAAACATCTATGAACAATTTTTTTTTTTTTTTAAAAACTGTTTTTTCTTGTTCAAAACGTCCACTCTCCCTGCAACCACACACCGCATACATCATCAACCCGTGCACATCTTCACCCCCACAACCCTCACCTCATGCAACCCTTCTCCGTACTCATCTTCAAACCATAACCTTCACCCCATGCACATAGCCAGTGAGGGTTGATAAAATAAGGGGTGCTGCATTGAAGTGTTGTTCGTAACCTCAAAATCGACTAGGACCATCAGGTCATCCGGTTCGAGTAGAGGGGGGGGGGGCGGAGGGGTGCATTGAAGTAACATTTGAAAGAATGGGAAACATTTATTTAGCCTGGATGAAATGACGACCCCCCCCCCACCTTCATAAGAATGGGAAACCTTTATTTAGCCTGGATGAAATGACGACCCCCCCCCCACCTTCAAACATACCCCCTCCTCTCCTGCCCCCCCCCCCGACCCCTCGAAATTAAAAAAAAAACTTCCAACAGCAGAGCCAACCAGATGCAATTTTAAATTATAAGCAATCCAACCCAGATAGGGCTGAAATTAAACTCTGAAGGGGTTGCTGGGGCGCGCGGGAGTGAGGGGCGTGGGGGAAGGGAGGGGCGTGGGGGAAGGGAGGGGCGTCAGGTATAACATGGCCAGTGTAAACTGAGTTAAGGGGAAGTAGACCCCCCATCTGATAATACCACCTTCCCCCCCTTCCCCCTCCCCCTTCCCCGGGGCAGCGCATGGAACCAAGAGAGAACACGGGGAAACTTAAAGACAATGAGATCAGGCGGAGATAAACCTCGTGAGCAACAGCTGACAATAGCAGAGTGACCTTTCCCTTTTGTTTTTGAAAGAATGTGTCAGAGAGCAGATGTAGCCGGGCCCGCTGTTGGCCGGTTCGACATTCGACTTAGGAAATAAAAAACCTTTTGCTTGCGCGTGGTAAAATAGACTTCAATTTCGATTACGATTCCAATTCTGTCCGGCGGAAATGGCGTCATATTTATACATTTCTAATATAATATACATTTATATACCTATGTATAAATATATGAGTAAATTAAACTCTAAAATATGTCATCGAAACACTTTCTTAAATAAGAATAGGCGAACTTGTCTAGGCAGGTATCGTTTTTTTTCCGACGATTTACGGATGAAATTACCGACTCCACAACTCTCGACTCTGTGGAACTCGATCTGGTTAAGTATGTTTGTGTGTTTTACCACAGTTTCGGAAGCGTGTAAAACAATATTTTCGTTAGAAGTGTGTGGTCCCACATCGTGGACATGTAGCAAATGGTCCCTAACTGAAGTGCTGCCTTTTGCAGTGAAAGTCAATTACAATGTAAACGGTGCTTTAATGTTGCCTTTTCATGACACTATCAAACGAGTTTTTTTAAAACGTTGAATATCTTTTAATGCAGTTGAACAAACAGTACGATGTACTGTGTTACAAATCTATCGGTAGAGATGTGAGAACTCAAACATTTCTCCCTCCTAGTTTTTCTTCCTTACTTCACTTCCTTCCTCCTACCTTTCATTTGTCTCTCTGATGATTATTTTTATTCCTCCACTCTCGTAGCCTCAGACCACTCTCACTGACTCGCACGAGTCTCCTTATATCCATCCATTGTCCCTGACTCCCTCCATCCTCCTAGGCTCCCTCCATTCTCATAAGCTCCCCCCCCCCATTCTCCTTGACTCCCTCCATTCTTCTTGGTTCCCTCCATTCTCCTTGGCTCCCTCCATTCTTCTTGGTTCCTTCCATTCCCCATTGGCTTCCTCCATTGTCCTTGACTCACTCCATTCTCCTTGGCTCCCTCCATTCTCCTTGGCCCCCTCCACTCTCATTGTTTCCCTCCATTCTTCTTCACTCTCTCCATTCTCCTTATCCACCCTTCTCTCCCCTTTTCCCCACATCTTCTCAAGTTATTTTCTTCTTTCTTCTTTATAAATTCTTCTGCATAAATTATACTACAAATTGTCATTTTTTCCCCAATCTTTCTTTTCTGATTTTTTGCCACTAGCCAGAAAACACAATATATCATAATTATTCCATTTGCCTAGGCTCTTAGACTCACCCTCAGCCCCTTTCACTGAGCCAATAAGTCAGAACCCTTTGTATACAATAAAACTGTCTTTGATGTACAACCATACCTTATGGACAAGCACATACAGAGAGAGAGAGAGAGAGAAGATAAAAGAAAAGAGGAAGTGCATTATCCCGTGGTCGTATTTATGGTATCGATGTTACTGTTTCGCCCCCCCCCCCCCCGTGAGGCATCTGATAATAATTTATTGAGCAACCAGGGGCAGATAATAGCGTCTGGTTCTTCCTATAAAAATGTTGTTCGCTCAAAATTGTGGCACGGTTTCTTTGTGTGACGTAAGCCGGGTCGTTTTGGTTAGGTTCATCCTGGACATTATCTGTTTAAGTGAAATTATCAAGGATTTTGTACTTACTTTTGAGCATAAATATCTGGGAATTATCCAGTAGTTTCTGAGTCTTAGATGAAACATGGTTCTCAAACCAGTGGTCATGGCCGCAAATGAGGTCGCGCAGAGGGCTCCTGTGTGGTCACATGATACAGCATGCTATAAGTTTGAGATTTTTATTACTTTTTTTTCTAGAATTCCCCACCCCCCCCCCCCCCCAAACAGGGTCTTAAAAACCTTTAAAAAATTTCCCGGTGTAGTTTCTCTTTTAATGTTTTTTTTTTTTTTTTTTTTTTTTTTTTTT
>CAXITT010000535.1:358993-373220 GCA_964033795.1 Lymnaea stagnalis | reverse complement strand
AAGTGATGGGGAATCAGAAAAGTGATGGGGAATCAGAAAAGTGATGGGGAATCAGAAGTGATGGGGAATCAGAAAAGTGATGGGGAATCAGAAAAGTGATGGGGAATCAGAAAAGTGATGGGGAATCAGGAGTGATGGGGAATCAGAAAAGTGATGGGGAATCAGAAGTGATGGGGAATCAGAAAAGTGATGGGGAATCAGAAAAGTGAAGGGGAATCAGAAAAGTGATAGGATTTAGCGTGTTTCGCATTGTTTTCTGTGGGGGTGGAATTTATGCAAATGACGCACATTACAAGTATGTCCTAAATGCTTGAGGACCCTTGCCACCTTTTAATGAGCCTAGAATGTTTACCGGCGCTGCAAAAGAAAACGCTGCATTGAACTGTACCCCGAAGTGCTGATCGAGCCCCCAAAAGGTTGGACCGTGCTATTTTGGTTGTTCAATCTAAGCAGAATTTATCCATGTGGTACAATTTACCATTTTACGCCGGCGTACTGGGCCGTAGTGCAGCGCTGCCTGCGATATGTATTGATGAGGTTTGCGTGCGCAAGGGAGGGCGACAGTATAGGGGTGAGGGGGCGACAGGTTAAGGTGTTTTGGGGCGACAGTATAGGGGTGTGGGGGCGACCGTATAGGGGTGTGGGGGCGACCGTATAGGGGTGTGGGGCGACCGTGTAGGGGTGTGGGGTTGACCGTATAGGAGTGTATTAGACGTAGTATGGGTGCCAAGGGGGTTGCTGGTAGTGTATNCGACCGTATAGGGGTGTGGGGGCGACCGTATAGGGGTGTGGGGGCGACAGTATAGGGGTGTGGGGGCGACAGTATAGGGGTGACATGGGAGCTGGTACAGGTGTTATCTAATCACAGAGCTTGTTTCTGGATAACGTTGATACTAATTTCGGAGGTTTGGTGCTACACCACGTTGCACCACATTATACCACGTTGTACCACATGGTATCAGATTGTACCACATTGTCAATACTTAAAGTTTAAAAGGAAGAATCAGTCAAACAATCAGGTTTCTGTTTGTACACTTTTAAACAAATGATTGAGAACCGTTGCTGCCTCCCCCCCCCACCCCCCCGAGCGTACTACATAGAGACCAGGAACCAAACAAGAGACTTCTTATAACAAGGGACAGTTTGTTTTGTATTACAGCTGAGTCACAACTAGTGGTTCTTGTCTTATCCGTAACTTGTTTCATCTTTTGAATGGCGTCCATAAACTTGAGATAGTCAAAGTTAAAATTAAAACTTAAACATTACATGTTATCTGGACATCGCTCAAACAAACAAACAAAAATAATAAAAATAAGGCATGGACTTGAGAACCTCTGGTTTAGAAATAACGGTAGAGGAGAGCTGCCGCAACCGGTGTGCCGTGGCTCACTGTTGTGCCGCGAGTTGATGCCTGGTGTGCCGCGCAAAATATTTCGAAGAAGGGGAAAAGGGCAGCGTATTAATGTTAAATATTATAAAAACCGTTTTTTTTACAAAAGGGGACATTTGTTAGTCTATTACAAAGTGGGGCATTTGTTAGTCTATTACAAAGTGGGACATTTGTTAGTCTATTACAAAGTGGGACATTTGTTAGTCCATTACAAAGTGGGACATTTGTCAGTCCATTACAAAGGGGGACATTTGTTAGTCCATTACAAAGTGGGACATTTGTCAGTCTATTACAAAAAGGGGACATTTGTCAGTCTATTACAAAGGGGGACATTTGTTAGTCTATTACCAAGGGAGGCATTTGTTAGTCTATTACCAAGGGGGGCATTTGTTAGTCTATTACAAAGGGGGACATGTGTCAGTCTATTACAAAAGGGGACATTTGTCAGTCTATTACAAAGGGGGACATTTGTTAGTCTATTACCAAGGGAGGCATTTGTTAGTCTATTACCAAGGGGGGCATTTGTTAGTCTATTACAAAGGGGGACATGTGTCAGTCTATTACAAAGAGGGACATGTGTCAGTCTATTACAAAAGGGGACATTTGTCAATCTATTACAAAAAGGGACCTTTGCCAGTCTATTACAAAGGGGGGCATTTGTCAGTCTATTGCCAAAGGGCAAAACTGTGCACTAACAGAAATGTGTCCTATACTGCCAGCTAAAATGGAACAATGCAGTGTAATCTTGCACCTTTTAGCTTCCATCGACGTTTGGAATTTTAACTATTAGTTATGACATTATTGCATGTTTTTCTTTCTGGTTGACCGCGGAAATTTCGGAAAGGCTTTTTGGTGTGCCGCACACGAAAACAGGTGTCTGAGTTCTGCGGCAGAGCGCACGTAGCGACACGGAATATCTCAAAATAAAGATGTGCTATGAAATAATAACTTCCTTTGTAATAGAAGAAAGGGATTTTAGCTAATGTCTTCTTCTCGTAATTATGTCATAATCTTAAGTGTGCATAGGCTTATCTTTGGGGGAGGGGTTGATGTGTGGGTGTAAGAGATAGAGATGGAGAGAAAGAGTGAGAGAGAGATAGAGAGAAAATTAAAGAATGGATGAGTATATGAAGGGCTGGTGGATGGATATAAATATATATATGTAGGTAAAAGATGGACAGAGTGGACTGATACATAATATGTTATGTTAATTGATGGGATATGTAGATGATGGGATAAATGCTATACAGACAGAATTGTGGATAGAAGGATGTATCTGTATATTTTCTAAATATATATTGATCGAAGCTGTGTCAACGGCTTATTGAAAGTTAAATAGACATATTATATGAGTGGATGAGTGCGTACGTGTATAGACAAATGGATGGATGGATGAGTCCGTCCATGTATATATATGGATGGATGAGTGAGTGCGTCCGTGTATATATGGATGGATGGATGAGTGCATCCGTATATAGATGGATGAGTGCATGTGTGTATACATGGATGGATGAGTGCATTCGTGTATAGATAGATGGATGGGTGAGTGCATTCGTGTATAGATAGATGGATGGGTGAGTGCATTCGTGTATATATTGATAGATGGATGGATGGATGAGTGCGTCCGAATATAGATGGATGGATGGATGAGTGCGTCCGTATATAGATGGATGGATGGATGAGTGCGTCCGTATATAGATGGATGGATGGATGAGTGCGTGTGTATGGATGGATTAGTGCATTCGTGTATAGATAGATGGATGGATGATTGCATTAGTGTATAGATAGATGGATGGATGAGTGCATTCGTGAATAGATAGATGGATGGATGAGTGCTTTCGTGTATAGATAGATGGATGGATGGATGGGTGGGTAGGATTAATTGTAGGGTGGATATTTCAAGGACCAGGTCTTAAGTCCACAAAATGATGTCTCCAAAAGTTTACATGTGAGATACCGGGCAGTACTGATGGGTGCGCCATAGATGGGAATGGTAGATTCCTAGATTTTGTGGGTAGACTCCTAGATTGTGTGGGTAGACTCCTAGATTGTGTGGGTAGACTCCTAGATTGTGGGGGTAGACTCCTAGATTGTGTGGGTAGACTCCTAGATTGTGTGGGTAGACTCTTAGATTGTCTCCTAGATTGTGTGGGTATTCTCCTAGATTGTGTGAGTAGACTCCTAGATTGTGTGGGTAGACACCTAGATTGTGTGAGTAGACTCCTAGATTGAATGGGTAGACTCATTGTTTGTCGGTAGACTCCTAGATTGTGTGAGTAGACTTCTAGATTGTGTGTGGGTAGACTCCTAGATTGTGAGGGTAGACTCTTAGATTGTGTGGTTAGACTCCTAGATTGTGTGGGTAGTCTCCTAGATTGTATGAGTAGACTCGTAGACTCGTGTGGGTGGACTCCTAGATTATGTGGGTAGACTCCTAGATTGTGTGGGTGGACTCCTAGATTGTATGAGTAGACTCGTAGACTCGTGTGGGTGGACTCCTAGCTTATGTGGGTAGACTCCTAGATTGTGTGGGTAGTCTCCTAGATTGTATGAGTAGACTCGTAGACTCGTGTGGGTGGACTCCTAGATTATGTGGGTAGACTCCTAGATTGTGTGGGTAGTCTCCTAGATTGTATGAGTAGACTCGTAGACTCGTGTGGGTGGACTCCTAGATTATGTGGGTAGACTCCTAGATTATGTGGGTAGACTCCTAGATTGTGTGGGTGGACTCCTAGATTGCCTGCGGTAGACTTACATTGCGCCTCGGACAAATTACACCACGACTGACGGGACGTAGACGTTGCGAGCATCACACTGCGCCCCGTGCAGCAGATGTACGTACACCCTGACAGACCAGGCCTGACAAAGGTTTGTGAGGAGCTGACTCGTGCCAAAACTGTGAACTTTACAAACCGTATGTTCTACATCCAGCGAGAGGACGCCTCGAGTGTTGCCAGACCCCCGAGCGGTGGCTATTAGTTGGATTGTGTTGAGCGGTTCTTAAGATTCAAACCAAAAGTTACCCCCCCCCCCCCAAATCCCCCCATCAATTTCATGTTGTTTTTTTTTAACTGTTCATTTTTCTTCAAAAATTGTGATCCATAACATTTTGTCTTAGCAGACATTCTCAAATCTTAAGAGAAAGTTAGCTGTATAACGGGACTTGGTTATCGGAAAGATGCTCTTACGTCATGTTTAAGTTTTTAAATATTTTGTAAATTCGGTAAAGAGAAGAGAATTTGAAGAAGGCTTTTTAGAAGAAGCGTTGATGCTTTGGTCACATATCAAATGTCTTTGAATCTGTCTGTGCCACTCCAACTCTAATGTACATCACCGTCATGTGTTAATGTTTCAATTCTTTTATTTTCAGACCACGTTCAAAACAATTAAAGAAGGCGTCTGAATAATGTCCAGGAAAGGATAATATTCAAGATAATGACCAAGTAAGATTTTTTTTTTTTTTAAATAACCCTATAACACATGAGTTTACTTAATGTTCATTGCAGCGCCTCTCAAACTCGTGGTCGCGGGGCCCAGCAACGGTTCAGGGGCCTGACTTCAAAATTGAAAATGTGAAGAAATTTGAAGAGAATAAAAGTAAATAAATAGTGAATCATCATAGGCCATTTTCGCAGTGGGAATCTCTCGTTACTGGTCCGTCAAAGTTAAGTGTTTGAGAGGCGCCAACGCATTATTTCCTGGGTCTCGATAGTTTTAGATTTGTTCATAATTCGTACAAACTTCACATCCACCGAACATCCACGACACATTTATGGCACACTGCAAACACACACAAAAAATGTCCATGCCACATCATTCAGTTTTCCCAGTGCTTACATTTGAGTCTATGTTCAACTCTTACTTTGATGGCTTACATTTGGGTCTATGTTCAACTCTTACTTTGATGGCTTTTATTTAGGTCTATGTTCAACTCTTACTTTTTATGGCTTACATGTGAGTCTATGTTCAACTCTTACTTTGATGGCTTACATGTGAGTCTATGTTCAACTCTTACATTTTATGGCTTACATTTGGGTCTATGTTCAACTCTTACTTTTGATGGCTTACATTTGAGTCTATGTTCAACTCTTACATTTTATGGCTTACATTTGGGTCTATGTTCAACTCTTACTTTTTATGGCTTACATTTGGGTCTATGTTCAACTCTTACTTTTGATGGCTTACATTTGAGTCTATGTTCAACTCTTACTTTTTATGGCTTACATTTGAGTCTATGTTCAACTCTTACTTTTTATGGCTTACATTTGGGTCTATGTTCAGCTCTTACTTTTTATGGCTTACATTTGGGTCTATGTTCAACTCTTACTTTTTATGGCTAACATTTGAGTCTATGTTCAACTCTTACTTTTTATGGCTTACATTTGGGTCTATGTTCAGCTCTTACTTTTTATGGCTTACATTTGGGTCTATGTTCAGCTCTTACTTTTTATGGCTTACATTTGGGTCTATGTTCAGCTCTTACTTTTTATGGCTTACATTTGAGTCTATGTTCAACTCTTACTTTGATGGCTTACATTTGAGTCTATGTTCAACTCTTACTTTTCTCTTACTTTTTATGGCTTACATTTGGGTCTATGTTCAGCTCTTACTTTTTATGGCTTACATTTGAGTCTATGTTCAACTCTTACTTTGATGGCTTACATTTGAGTCTATGTTCAACTCTTACTTTTGATGGCTTACATTTGAGTCTATGTTCAACTCTTACTTTTTATGGCTTACATTTGGGTCTATGTTCAACTCTTACTTTGATGGCTTACATTTGAGTCTATGTTCAACTCTTACTTTGATGGCTTACATTTGAGTCTATGTTCAACTCTTTACTTTTGATGGTTTACATTTGAGTCTATGTTCAACTCTTACTTTGATGGCTTACATTTGAGTCTATGTTCAACTCTTACTTTTGATGGCTTACATTTGAGTCTATGTTCAACTCTTACTTTTGATGGCTTACATTTGGGTCTATGTTCAACTCTTACTTTGATTCATGTAAACCATAAATGTGTGGTATTTTCTTTTCCATGAGTCTTTAATTTTTTTAATTGAGAAAAAACACCAGATGAGTGCAAAAACAGAATAATGCTTAGATAAAAAACTGTAATGATATCTTGCTTTCGCTCTCATTTCAACAGCACCAACCAACCGTTAACAGCGCCCCCCCCCCCTCAATCAGTGGTCCTCTAAACTTTAAGCGAGTAGCCCTTATGAGCCCCGAAGGTGCGTTGGCTTTAATGACGAAGAATTTCGCGTAAGATGTAATTCCTTGTTTTTGAAATCTGCCTACGCTATGCTTCCAGCCATCTGAAGAAAAGGATGAATAAAAAGATGGCGACTACGCCACACTGATACAGAGAGAGTGAGAAACAGAGAGAAAGAAAGAGATAGAGAGAAAGAGAGAGAATGAGAGAGGGTAAGAGAAACAGAAAGTAAGATAGAGAGTAAAAGCGACAGGGGGCAAAGATAGAGAAACGGAGAGAAAGAGAGAGGTAATGAGAGAGATAACGAGAGAGAAAGGAAGAAAGAGAGGGAGAAAGGAAGAAAGAGAGAGAGAGAAAGAAGAGGGAGAAAGTGACGGAAAAAAATATAGAGAGAAACAAAGAGGAAGATAGAGATATAGGAGGGAAGAGGGAGAAAGAGAGGGAGAGAGAGACATAAAGAGAAAATGTGAGAGAGAAAGAGAGAGAGGGGGAGAGAGAGTGAAAGAATGCTAAAGAAAGAGAGAGAAAGCGAGGGAGAAAGAGAGAGAGAAAGAGAGAAATAAAGTGTGAGGGGATGGGAGACCACTGTAGCCGACCAAGTTGCCTTGTCATTACAGGCACTCTTCCAAAACACGGTGTACGAGCAGTGAACTTATCACCAATGTGCCGCCGTGGTTAAGGCGAGAAACAGGTTCGACTAATTCACTAGCATCATGATGATGATGATGACGATGCACCGAACGAACTTGGGTTCAAATTTTAAAGCTGCCGTGACGAGTACATCGTTGCAGGAGTCGAAGTTTCAACTCGAGACTTAGGTCACGACAAATGTAGGCTGTCACCTTTAGTTGATTTTTTTTTTAGTTTTTTTTTGTTTTTTTTAGTAAAATTATTTGGGCCTTGTAAGGAAATAATAATAATTACACCCCCCCCCCCAAAAAAAAAAAAATAATAAAAAAAAAAAAAAAAAAAAAAAAAAAAAAAAAAAAAAAANCACCGAACGAACTTGGGTTCAAATTTTAAAGCTGCCGTGACGAGTACATCGTTGCAGGAGTCGAAGTTTCAACTCGAGACTTAGGTCACGACAAATGTAGGCTGTCACCTTTAGTTGATTTTTTTTTTAGTTTTTTTTTGTTTTTTTTAATAAAATTATTTGGGCCTTGTAAGGAAATAATAATAATTACACCCCCCCCCCCAAAAAAAAAAAAAAAAAAAAAAAAAAAAAAAAAAAAAAAAAAAAAAAAAAAAAAAAAAAAAAAAAAAAAAAAAAAAAAAAAAAAAAAAAAAAAAAAAAAAAAAAAAAGTAATAAAAAATAAAAAAAAATAAATAAAAAAACATCAAAAAAAAATAAAAATCAATCAGATGAAACCAATAACGGAATGTTTGATTGATTGATTGAGTATTTGTATAGTGCTTATCTCCATGCTATCTTAGCACGCTCACAGCGCTCTGATGTCCTAATATCTATTTAAAGAAAAGCATCTCTTAAAAAAAAAAGGTTCTTAAATGACTTTCTATTATTTTCAATTGCCCTCAGAAATTGGGGTCAAGCTGTTCCGTAATTTAGGCGCAATAGCCTCAAAAAGAGCGCACTCAATCAGAACTGCAGAACGTGGTCATTAATTATGTTGTGATTTCCCAATATGTGAACATTTTTGAATATCTTCATTTTACCTCAAGATTGCAACTTATTTTTTTTTCTTTCTTAAGGATAACCATACGATCTTTGTATCCAATGTCATTTCGGTAATGGCAGTGTCATTTCGGTAATGTCAGTGTCATTTCGGTAATGGCAGTGCCATTTCGGTAATGTCAGTGTCATTTCGGTAATGTCAGTGCCATTTCGGTAATGTCAGTGTCAGTTCGGTTAAGTCAGTGTCATTTCGGTAATGTCAGTGTCATTTCGGTAATGTCAGTGTCATTTCGGTTAAGTCAGTGTCATTTCTGTTAAGTCAGTGTCATTTCGCTAATGTCAGTGTCATTTCGGTAATGTCAGTGTCCACTCTACTGGTACATTATGGTGAATCTCACAGCATTAATTATTCACATATGTTATGTTTGCCAAAATGACTCGTACCTCTCCCCCCCCCCCCCCACCCCGAACAACCGCATGAACACAATGCCTACACAAGACCGGCGTACCTGCAGGTCCCTCTCCGAGCATCCGCCGCTTGCAAAGACCTCTCCGTTCTGTGCCACGTGACTGATATGTAAAATATCCTTAGCAACCCCCCAAGGAGAATCGCCCCGACTCGCATACCTTTGTTGGAAAACACATCCCTGTGGAGGATTGTCGAGTCTAAATACCTCCAGGCTGATCGCAATTCGATACTTTATTTCCGTGATCTCCCCCCCCCCCCCCCCCCCCCCTCCCCCCGCCCCCCACCCCCCCCCCCCCCCCCCCGGTATAAAACTTTTTTTTTCCCGACTCCCTCTGACATTTGGCGCCCACGCACCCCTTTCCCCCGCCGCCCCCCTCCCCCTTCTTTCCACCCCAATCCTACATCTGCCAGAGGAGGGTGTATGTTTGAACCAAAGTTCTAATTGTTACCTGGCAATGGTCTTAGCGACTGAGTTGATTGTCGTGAGACGGCTTGCCTTGTGGTTGGCCTTTCGGGTCGGTTCAAACTTTATGGACCACTCACGAGATAAAAAGGTTAATGGTGGCTTATCTCCAGCAGTTTTTTTTTTATTCTGTTTTTTTTTTTAAATACTTTTTTTTTAAATTTTATAGCTTGGGCTGTGGGTCGTAAGAGATTAACTCCGATTCCAGCTCTGAGAGTACTGTTTTATTACGATTAAAAATTAAAGCTATGACGCCATTTAGCTATCAGACAACAGAGCGTCATAAATCAGTACGTCATAAAAGAGTGCACCGTAAAACAGTACGTCATAAAACTGTGCACATGAAAAAGTGCACATAAAACTGTACACATGAAAAAGTGCACATAAAACTGTACGTCATAAATGTTGAATGGCTACATGGGAAAGATCCCCAGTGTCCGTCCCCCCCCCCCCCCAACCTCGCTCTTTTGATTCGATTTTTTGATTTTTGCCACCGCACTAGAATTTCCACAACTTCTCAGTCCTCGTGATTATTGGTCGTGGCAAAAAAAAACAAAAAAAAAAAGAAGAAAAAAAATCTTCTTTGCATGAGAGACCTTATGCTTTAAGAATTTGCTTTTTTCTCTCAACATGTTTCTTGATAAAATTGTAGCATGTCCGTATTTCGGGATGGGGGTGGGGGGGTGGAGGTAGGGGGGGAGGGGGCGACGTCAAAAATAACAAAACAACCAACAACAACTTCGAGATTCTGGCTTTTCTTACAGCACCGACGCTAAGAGATGAATCGATACACTAGCTCGGATTGACATAAAAATCAGTAGGTGTGGATCCGAGATAGGAACTCCGCCTTATAGAACCGATACCGAGGCTGTAATCTGTAGTCGATACTAGAGATGTAATCGAGATAGTAGCTCCGATGTACAGCAGCGATAAATTGTCTGGAAAGATATTATAGCCCCACTTTACAGAAGCGATTCTAGGGTTGGAATCGAGATATTAGCTCCGATATAAAGCAGCGATACCAGGGGTGTAATCGAGACAGTAGCTCCTATAGACAGAGGCGATACCAGGGGTGTATTCGAGACAGTAGCTCCTATAGACAGAGGTGATACCAGGGGTGTATTCGAGACAGTAGCTCCAATAGACAGAGGCGATACCAGGGGTGTATTCAAGATAGTAGCTTCGATATATAGCAGCGATACTAGGGGTGCAACCGAGATAGTAGCTCCTATAGAGTAGCGATACCATGTTTGGAGAGATACTATAGTTCCACTTTAGATTAAGGACAGTAGGTGTGTAGTGTGTAGTCGAGATGGCGGCGTAACATTTAGGACACTAGCTGTGTCATCTCGGCATTGAAACTACAGGAAAGAAATCCAAACCATTAGAGTTAAGAGGTCACGTCTGCTCTGCGTGGACATAAAGAAACACATGTTCATCAGGAAATAACATGACGATATTTTGTGCGCTTCTAATGGTTAAATGGAGGGGGGAAACAACACAAAACAACAAAATAAAATAATTCGTAATTGGTTTCTATGTGTTCCAAGAGTGCAGATGGGGGGCGATCGGGTGGAGAGGCTGTTGTACGCCATGTCGATGAAGACAGTGTAAATATTCCTTAGTTGCGTAAATCCCGCATCTAGTGCGGCGGGGGGAATTCCCGGAAATTCGGAATCTAAGAAATGTAAGCGCATAATAAAACGATGAGTGGAGAGAGATGCGACTTCAAGTGTGCTACAGGAATTAACTTTCTGGAACTTGGGTTTTTGATATAAAGACATACAAATATTGACTTGGTGTAGCCTGAGTTTTAGATGTAAAGACATACAAATATTGACTTGGTGTAGCCTGAGTTTTAGATATAAAGACATTAAAATATTACTTAATATAACCTGGGTTTTAGATATAAAGACATACAAATATTGACTTGGTGTAACCTGAGTTTTAGATATAAAGACATTAAAATACAACTTAATATAACCTGGGTTTTAGATATAAAGACATACAAATATTGACTTGGTGTAGCCTGAGTTTTAGATATAAAGACATTAAAATACAACTTAATATAACCTGGGTTTTAGATATAAAGACATACAAATATTGACTTGGTGTAGCCTGAGTTTTAGATATAAAGACATTAAAATACAACTTAATATAACCTGGGTTTTAGATATAAAGACATACAAATATTGACTTGGTGTAGCCTGAGTTTTAGATATAAAGACATTAAAATACAACTTAATATAACCTGGGTTTTAGATATAAAGACATACAAATATTGACTTGGTGTAGCCTGAGTTTTAGATATAAAGACATTAAAATACAACTTAATATAACCTGGGTTTTAGATATAAAGACATACAAATATTGACTTGGTGTAACCTGAGTTTTAGATATAAAGACATTAAAATACAACTTAATATAACCTGGGTTTTAGATATAAAGACATACACATATTGACTAAATGGAATAAAGTGTAAAAACCAAACTATCCTTGATCGGAGTCTCAATGCAGGTGTCGGAGCGGAAAACACTTCGACTCCTCTGGCCGGGTCAACATTGGAAGGCTGGTTGAAATGAGGTGGTGATGGGCGATGAGTGGGGGTGGGGGTGGGCTGTGGGTCTAATGGATTCGCTTTGAGGTAACTTGAGGACATCTGAAAGCGAAGCCTGGTTTATTATTGTTGCAACACTCGGCACATACACACCGGTGAATGATTGGCGGTGTTGGGGGAAGTTTGAGCTCCAACATAAATATACCGTATCTAGTTCATGCGTGGCTGGGGCAGGCAGGGGGCGTACACTGTGGTGGTTGTTCCTCGTGGGCGTACTCAAGTGCACAATCTTGAGAGTGGTGGCGAGGGCCGTCAACCTCAATCTTGAGAGTGGTGGCGAAGCGAGGGCCGTCAACCTCAATCTTGAGAGTGGCGGCGAGGGCCGTCCACCTCAATCTTGAGAGTGGTGGCGAGGGCCGTCAACCTCAATCTTGAGAGTGGTGGCGAGGGCCGTCAACCTCAATGTTGAGAGTGGAGGCGAGGGCCGTCAACCTCAATCTTGAGAGTGGCGGCGAGGGCCGTCAACCTCAATCTTGAGAGTGGTGGCGAGGGCCGTCAACCTCAATCTTGAGAGTGGTGGCGAGGGCCGTCAACCTTAATCTTAAGAGTGGTGGCGAGGGCCGTCAACCTCAATCCTGAGAGTGGTGGCGAGGGACATTTAACGTGATAAAACCATACGTTTATTGGTCAAGATTCATTTTGCCCGAAATTTAAAAAGAAGAAAGAAAAAAACCACCACGCGTTCATCCTTGCTACACAAATCATGAAAAACGTCTGCAATTAATCTCGAGTTCTACATTTTAGAAATAAATTAATTTAAAACATAAGCATTTCTAATAGAAAAACAGTAAGCCCCAAGCGACCTTAACCTATGACAACGTTGACTCTTAATACAAAACTTTAAAGGACCTTACGTCGTAAAATTCAAACGAATTCAATCATACCTGCCTAACGATGTGGCAGGTAGACTTCTTGCCCGTGTCAGAAGTAGATTAGTGTGCGTGAATGCATCTCTGGGGCGCTGCTCACCGTACGATGGCGATGATTGAAGGTTCGAATGCGCGTAACGTAAGAAACTAATTACGAGGGCATCTCAGAGTCAGGACGCCTGATGAGCTTTAAGATAAGTTGAGAACCGCCGAGGTAACCATTTTAGAAACTGACGTTGTCTAAATCTGTTTTGATCCCATTAGACCTGAAGCTATTTTTTTGAAACTAGTTAGCGAATCAGTTGATGTCTCGTCCTATTGTGACGAACACGGCCGTCTGGGCTTTTGTTTAAAATGAAAACTTCCCCTAATATTAACGCTATAGACGTGAGGAAGGGGGGACGTTAAAAAAAAAACAATTAAAAAAAACCAACAACCCGATAAGGGAGGCAACAATAGCAACGCGACAATGAAAAGGGAGATTACTCCCCCGTGTTGCACATTCTAACACAATATTTTTTTCCTTCTCCTTCTTCTTCTTCAAAAAAAAAAAAAAAAAAATTAAAAAAAAAAAAATAATAATACAAAAACTCCAAGAACAGCTGCATGGAGAGGCCGACAGATGAGAAACACATGCAAATATTGGTGATACAAATGTGAGTAGGCCAGAGAGCTATGCGTATAAGGGGAGGAGGAGGGGGCAACCTAGGCGCAGAAATAAAGGAAGTAAGTGTGGGTTGACATCACGCCCCCCGTGGCCAGGTGATCTCTGGGGCGCCATGTTTACACAATAGGCCGGGGAAGGGCGCGGCGGTGCAGTTAAGGGTGTGGGTGGGGGTGGGGGTAGACGTAAATGAAAAGAATGAGTGGCGACGAAAACAAAATGAATGAATTGCATACATATCCAGAGGCGAGGTCAGTTTTAAAATATGTGAATGGGTGCATCGCGCTACGCTGGGAAAGTTTTTTTTTTTTTTGCTATCTTGTTCCGAAAGTCAAGAATAAAAGGGGAGTTTCGCCTGTGTTGACGTGCACCTCCACTGACGCCGCCCCTGAAACATATGTATACAGACGTGTCCTTTGTCCGTGAAGTAAACATTTGTGAAAGAGTGCAGCATGGTTCTAAAACTGTGTCATCATGCTCATGCACTGCTGTTGATGTTAGTCTGGATGCTCGCGTGTCTTTGTATATAAATATATTTCCTCTCATCTCTCATGGTGGTGCATTTCAATTTTGTAACGAATTATGGAACACAAGTGTGTATTAGAGAGAAGGTAGATTGTCAACGGTGAGTTCATCAAGTGCATATTCTCTGGATACAGTGATCCTCAAACCGTCATCGTTGTTTTTATTATTTTATTTTAATGAAAGCAATTATAGCATTAAACAATATCACCACTTCAAACTTCCCTTTTTTTGTATCTATCCCATTCCCCTATTCTAGCGTCTCCCCGGTTTCAAAACTGCCCCAGCCATTTCTCGTAGCCTGACCATCTCTTCTTTAGTTCTTCTTTGTCCAAGTCTTACACACCCCCCCCCCCCCCCCCCCCCCCCCCCCACCACCCCC
>CAXITT010000535.1:343469-358857 GCA_964033795.1 Lymnaea stagnalis | reverse complement strand
CCCCCCCCCCCCCCCCAAAACCACGGAAAAAAAAGAAGGCAATATGGTCTATAGTTTAAGAATCCCCGATGCACTCGATGCCAGATTGAAACCTTATACTGACGCAGAGGATGTCGTTACGTTAACAAAAATAAAAAAAAATATTATGATGTTTATGTTGCAATAACTTGCAATTACAGCAAGCTGCTTAGCGACGCAGAACCTGTATGGAGAGCTACATATAACACATAGAGAGACACATTATTTATAGCTTAGAAAATGTATCTAAAAGTACATGGGAACTCATTTCAAAGCTTAAAAAACAACTATAAACAAAGTTTTTCATATAAAATCCATTATATACACTTTTGTTTGCATTTATGTAATGGTGCCATATTATCTCAGAACCCCATTAGTGTGTGACTTGGCGATGGCTAGATTGCTTAAGAGATCATTGCATCATATCAGAACCCCATTAGTGTGTGACTTGGCGATGGCTAGATTGCTTACGAGATCATTGCATCACATCAGAACCCCATTAGTGTGTGACTTGGCGATGGCTAGATTGCTTACGAGATCATTGCATCATATCAGAACCCCATTAGTGTGTGACTTGGCGATGGCTAGATTGCTTAAGAGATCATTGCATCATATCAGAACCCCATTAGTGTGTGACTTGGCGATGGCTAGATTGCTTACGAGATCATTGCATCATATCAGAACCCCATTAGTGTGTGACTTGGCGATGGCTAGATTGCTTACGAGATCATTGCATCATATCAGAACCCCATTAGTGTGTGACTTGGCGATGGCTAGATTGCTTAAGAGATCATTGCATCATATCAGAACCCCATTAGTGTGTGACTTGGCGATGGCTAGATTGCTTACGAGATCATTGCATCATATCAGAACCCCATTAGTGTGTGACTTGGCGATGGCTAGATTGCTTACGAGATCATTGCATCATATCAGAACCCCATTAGTGTGTGACTTGGCGATGGCTAGATTGCTTACGAGATCATTGCATCATATCAGAACCCCATTAGTGTGTGACTTGGCGATGGCTAGATTGCTTACGAGATCATTGCATCATATCAGAACCCCATTAGTGTGTGACTTGGCGATGGCTAGATTGCTTACGAGATCATTGCATCATATCAGAACCCCATTAGTGTGTGACTTGGCGATGGCTAGATTGCTTACGAGATCATTGCATCATATCAGAACCCCATTAGTGTGTGACTTGGCGATGGCTAGATTGCTTACGAGATCATTGCATCATATCAGAACCCCATTAGTGTGTGACTTGGCGATGGCTAGATTGCTTACGAGATCATTGCATCATATCAGAACCCCATTAGTGTGTGACTTGGCGATGGCTAGATTGCTTACGAGATCATTGCATCACATTTCCTTCGTATTCGCCTTTAAAAACCGGAGGGAAAAAAACAACTGATTTTAAGGGATTTGGGGTGGGCGCTGAAAATTCGAGAGAATGTGTTGTTATCGGCATCGAGTCCGTGTGCCAAGTTTCAGCTCGATGAGATGACGGGAAGTGGGTCAGTTAGCCTTCCAAAGATTTTTCCGCCACAACGAAACACGCGAACAAAAGCAAACTTAAGACGAAGGACTGGAAAAGAAATCAAGGTGGTACAGTTTAAATTTTCGTTCAGAGCACTTGAGCTATGGATGAAAAAAACGTAATATTCAGGGATTATGACCAACGTTACCAGCATGAACTCGGGAGATGACCGACGGGACCAGCGATGACCAAAACTACCAAATGGAAATTAATTTTTTTTTTTTTTTTTTTTAAATTTAAAAAAAAAATCGAACTAGTTCCACGAATAACCGGCTGATGGAAGGCTGCCGGCTGACACGACCGGCACATTTTGATTGATACGTTGCCAGATTGAGGTCACGACCGTATCGCTACCGTCGCAATGGGTTGTGGGTAGGGGTTGATTAAGAGCTGAGGACTATGGGGCCGGGGTGTGGGGGGCGGTGGTGTTTTGCTGAAGGTGTTTGAATGTCACGTTATGTGTCAACCTGGTGGAGGGGAACGTTAAGAATAACGGGATGATGCCACAAAATGGCCGTTCACTAAGGTGGGGTCTTCAATGCAACAGGTAACGTTTGGCGGTGTCAACCAGTTTGGGTTGCGTCGTGAAAGAACGCCACAGGTAACGTTTTGGTAGTGTCAACCAGTTTGGGTTGTGTCCTGAAAGGCTTCGAGTATTCATCAAGCGGCATTGGAAAAATAAATAAATAAATATAAACACGTGACTTCAATGACCCCCCACAGACACCCGACCAGTTAATCCGACGCTGTCTTTCAGAAGACGATATTTCAGTTCCCTCCGAAGCAACTGCAGATTGTCTCGCCATGTTCTCGTGTGGGGATCTCACCAGGTGTCGCCACAATGAGCTTACGCCATGACAGGAAGTGGTCGAATCACTGATGACGTCAGGTATAAGCTCATTGGCTATCATTCCACTGGCCTCTCTCTCCATCAATGTCCACCGACTGGAAGCTCTTGGGTCTAACACGTTTTGTGATACTGTAGCTGTCTGGCCACGTGAAGAGCGCTGACGATAGCCATGACCTTCTATAACTTAAGCATACTCACAGACCAAATGAAGGCCTACAAAATTATATTTAGATGACTTTGAAATGACATTTAGAGTACATGCTACATGATATTTGAAAAAGCTGTTGCATAGCATTTAGTTGGATGACAAGTTACACGACATTAGGATGATATGATTTTTGTATGACATGTTACACGACATTTGTATGATATGATATTTGGATGAAATGTTACACGACATTTAGATGACATAACATTGGATGACATGTTACATGACATTTGGATGACATGAGATTTGGGTGACATGATACATAATTAGTTAAGGTTCAAACAATTGATTGACTTTGGGGAGAGAATTATCGCAAATCTTAAAAATTAAGAAAATTTAAATGACACATGTCATTGGTTTTCTCTCCACAGTCACAATACAGTCCCATTAAATGTCTCTTTCAATACACATCCGGCAGTCCCAGAGAATGTATCTCTCAATACACATCCGGCATTCCCAGAGTACGTCTCACTCAACACACATCAGGAAGTCCCCGAGAATGTCTCTCTCAATATACCTCCGGTAGTCACAGAGAATGTGTCTCTTAATACACATCCGGCAGCCCTGTACTGGGACTTTTCCCCCAACACACATCCGGCACTTTAGAAGAACTTCTTCCCCCATCACATTAAAAGCACTCCCACTTCTGAACTCCTTTCGTGGGACATTACCTACTATAAACTCAACACACCTGTTGGAAAAGTATCGCTTGACGACGCTGTCCTCCTATAAATCCTCCAGGGAGGTGTACATGATTTGAAATTACAATTTAACAAAAAATATATGCAAACCAAAAAACCAACAACAACAAAAATGAGGTCAAAGTAGAAAAAGAAACTGTGTGTATCATGTCATCGAAGAAACTGTGTGTATCATGTCATCGAAGAAACTGTGTGTATCATGTCATCGAAGAAACTGTGTGTATCATGTCATCGAAGAAACTGTGTGTATCATGTCATCGAAGAAACTGTGTGTATCATGTCATCGAAGAAACTGTGTGTATCATGTCATCGAAGAAACTGTGTGTATCATGTCATCGAAGAAACTGTGTGTATCATGTCATCGAAGAAACTGTGTGTATCATGTCATCGAAGAAACTGTGTGTATCATGTCATCGAAGAAACTGTGTGTATCATGTCATCGNGGGGGGGGGGGGGGGGGGGGTGGTGGTGGTGGTGGTGGTGAGGGTGTGTTTATTAAAGGAAATCGATCCGCGGTGTGTAAGAATCGGATAATTATCCGTTAGCCGCTCCAGGATTCTTCTGGCGGCAATGAGTGTGGCCGTCATCGGGGAGTCTAAATGAATGTTAGTTTTAGGTACGCTGACTCTTAGGAAAGCCGGTTAGGCGTCAAGCGCTTAGTTACGACGTAAAGTATTTTAGTTAGTCACGCCATTCACTCGTGTAAGTTCCAAGTTTGGATCAAGAATTTTCATTGAAACCATTTTATTTTTTTTTAAATTTTAATTTTATCATCTCCCTTGGTATCACTTTTACTGAAAATGTGGCTATCTGCCACATGCGCCCCCAATCTGGCAATAAGCTATAAGCGATATCTCCTGTCTCCCATTTGCTGTTTGATTTTACTTGTTTTCTTTCTTCCAAAACAAGGGTTGTCACAAGGATTGCGTTTTATCTGGAATCAATATCCAAAGTTTTATCTGGAATCAATATCCAAAGTAAAGCCAGTAAGCTAATACGATCTCGGGTGTAACATTAACCTATACATGTTTCACGGATAGCCCGGGACCCGGGAACGAGTCAAGGAAAAAACAAAAAAAACAACCAAATTCCACCCCTCCACCCCAAACTTCCTTACCCCCCCCCCCCTTGCTTCTGACAGGAAGCTGTGCAAAAAAGGCCCATCTCTCAGACCCGGTGCGGCAGATCGCACCCTCTGACACCGAGATGGCGAAATGTCACAGGCCTGGGAGCTGCATTCACGGAACACTTGTCTGCCGCGGCACCCTCATCTCTTTACCGGAGAATGTCTGACACTGCGGGGCGTACTACTGTCAGGGATGGATTCCGTGTGGAGGCGGCCAAGGGTCGGAGTCGCCGCAGTTTTCTTTGGAAAGATCTGAACTTCTGATAGATTTCGTGTTTCTTTGTTTCAAATGAAATTCACCAGTTAAAAGTATTAATTGGTGACACGTCTTTGAAGACAGAGACTTTGATTTAATTTTTTTACTCATTAAATATCTTTGACTGGGGAATCCTACCCCCATTCAGAAAGAAGATAAAAACAAACAAATAAACAAACTTTGTTTAAAAATGATTTTAGACCAGGCCTGCACAATATGCGGCCCGCCAGCACCCACTTTGCGGCCCGCGAAGTAACGAAATATTCTGTATCCTTATTATTTTCCTAATAGCTTTCCCACCTGTCCTGTTTTCTTTCGACCTGCACAAGTTTTTCATAAAGTATTACGGCCGGCCTCACATTTTGAGTTGCGCAGGCCTGGTTTAAACAATGGCATCAGAACCATGAGACATTGTGTATTTATAAAGGACGACTGAATTCAAGGGTAACGCATTTTACTGTCCAACCTCTATGAGGTCGAACGAGAAACAAGCCAAGCCAACCTGGGGAAGAGATCTGATGTGGGCATCCTTCAGCGACCCCCCACTGCCCAACACTCTATTTATGTTACGCAATTGTTTAAGGGAAAGAAGTCGCACTTTTTAGATTGGGGTGGAGGTGGGACTCATTATTAAATATCAAGTTATTGGATGAATAACACATCTTTTGTACTCTCGATTAAATTGTTGAATTGATGACGTCATGCTACATCACATATTTTAACAAACACCAGAAAACGAATGGCCTTGACGTCACGTCACTCTATCATTTTGGGAGTACGAGACTAATGTCCAGAAGGGGGATGGGGGGGGGGCGTGGGGTTCCCGAATCTTAAGTCCTGAAACTGAAATACGCAACCGAACTGATGGGGAGAAGGATTCTCTCCTACCCCGATTGACAACGACGGTAGATAACAAATAAGTAGTTAGACGCCCGGAGCCCCCTTGGCGCTTGTTACGGGAACACAAGATGCGATTCTTGATACAAGACGTGCGGGAAATTCCCTTTCGCACAAAATGTTAATTCTGCTTGGCATGTAACCACCAGTAGGTGGGATGTAGTTAGTTTTTGTGCTCGTGGGATCACAGCTAAATGTAAACCTGGTTTGAAATTGTGTGTGTTTCTGTTAATGTTTTGTTTCAATAGTTGCCTTCTGAGCATATAGAGTTAATGGTGCCCGGGCTGCTACTTGACTTTACCGCCCCAATTAATGAAAACTGCAATGCCTATATAATACACCTAAAAGTTAGCTACTTAAAGTTCACCGAAAAATGCCTCCCCAAAATAAGTGACGCCCGTTGCGGAACGCCTTCCATTTCCAACACCCGTGGTTGCAACCCTGTGACTTGTCCTAACCGCATTAGGACGTGTCGCTACCACGGTAGGTATTGTCGACACCACATTGGCACGTGTCGCTACCACGGTAGGTATTGTCGACATCACGTTGGGACGTGTCGCTACCACAAATAGGTCTTGTCGGCCTTTAATATGTTTCGCATTCTGAGTTGTGTATGCCGGAATCGAATATTTTAACTAAGTTTCTACTAACAATGTACCAGACTCTTGCTTGAACCAGACTCTTGCTTGTAACAGACTCTTGCTTATTATCAGACTCTTACTTGTACGAGACTATTGCTTGTACGAGACTCTTGCTTGTACCAGACTCTTGCTTGTACCAGACTCTTGCTTGTATCAGACTCTTACTTGTACCAGACTCTTGCTTGTACCAGACTCTTGCTTGTACCAGACTCTTGCTTGAGTCTCATTTGTATCAGCACCAAGTTTTTATCTATGATCTCTTCACCCTCCTCCTGTCTCCTTCTATATCACTAACAATATTTCGTGAGCCACGTTCTGCAACTCTGTTTCTAGTGCTAATCTCATCAATTGCCTCCCTTTCTCCTGACTTCGCACCGCGTGGCCGACCCTCACCTCAAATCTCTATTGTCAGGAGGCACACGTGAGACAAATCATCTTTGTCTTGAGAGGTGAGGCATGACATGTCACCCCAACGAGGGGCTTACGTGGTCGGTCGGATGTCTTGATTGGATGTGGTGGTGGGATGTGGTGGCTGGATGTGGGGGTTGGATGTGTTGGTTGGATGTGGTGGTTGGATGTGGTGGTTGGATGTGGTGGTTGGATGTGGTGGTTGGATGTGGTGGTTGGATGTGGTGGTTGGATGTGGTGGTTTGATGTGGTGTATGGAAGTGGTTGTTGTTTTCATGTTCGGATGAGATGGTTGGATGTGTTGATTAGATGTGGTGATCATATGTGGTTGTTGGATGTGCTGGTTGGATGTGGTGGTTGGAAGTGGTTACTGGATGACATTTTCGGATGTGGTGGTTGAGTGTGGTGGTTGAATGTGGTGGTTGAAGGTGGTGGTTGAAGGTGGTGGTTGAAGGTGGTGGTTGAAGGTGGTGGTTGAAGGTGGTGGTTGAAGGTGGTGGTTGAAGGTGGTGGTTGAAGGTGGTGGGTAGATGTGGCGTCACATGTATTTATACAATCGGCGTGGGTTTTAATCGTTGGGGTGGGGTAGGGTGGGGTTTTGTTTCGAATTTAAAACTTTTGAGCACACCGCCCCCAACAAGAAGGGATCACTATTTTATAAATTATTCTCAATAATACTTTATGATTGTTTTATAAGGGGGCTTTTCCTGAATTATGCATGTGCTGTTTATGATTAAGTCACGGCACCCACCAACACCCCCTCCCCCCCCCCCCCCCCGTATTATTAATATTAACGTGATCAGACTCCTGCAGCCATTATCAGATCTAAAGCCCCCATCAGCAGATCACTCGGCCGCATTCATTCATTTAGGTTCATTGAAAGAAAAAGTTTCACGTACGAAACGTTTTGTTTCTGTAGTCACCCAATGAGCCATTAGCCGCAATGATCAAACAATGCCAAAAGAACGTCACCAACAATAGTTTTAATTGAATTTTAAAGCACTTTTACATTTCTACCCGGGCTGGTTAATTCAAACAAAACCACCCTGACGCCCCCACATCCCCACGCCCTTGATCAAACAGGGTATATCAATTTATCGGGAGTTTGTTGTTCCAGTGGCACATACATGACCTGTGAACGGCCGCATTTCGTAATTAGAGGCACGCCCATGGAGAATAGACTCCTCTTCACGAGTCAGTTTTTAATTGTCCAGTTTTTTGTTTCTTTGCCCGGGCAGCCATTCCGCAGGGAGGTGAGGATTCTCCCATTAAGCAGGCGTAGGGCAGACATCTTGGCGGCGAAGAGGTTCCGTAAGGCCGGCCCCTTTCAGAAAGGAGCACCGGTTCTCAAAACGTTGGAGTCGGAACACTCCTGGTGACATGGTACATTATGGCCACAAATAAAATTTAACAAAAAAAAAAAAATGCTGACACTCACTATAGGAGTTGTTTGTGTGTTATAGGGAGGGGAAATTGTGGTGGTGAATGGGAGACAAGGTGCCGTAAGGGGAGAAAGACAGTTTGGTGGGCAGGAAAGACACGTGTTGGACGTGGCCAACTGTGGGTAGCAATCGAATGTTGACTCAGCAGGGGTGTTAAGTTGTGTCGATGTTTTGACTTGACACCAATTCATTAAACACAAAACTTCAGCGTCTTTGAGAGCATTTTGTGAAAGCGTGATTTTGTCGCAAAATTTAAAAAAAAAAAAAAAAAAGTCAAATCTGGAGTCATTTATCTTCTATTTCATCGCTACGCTTCCAACTGTGATGTATCCCGGGGAGTAAGGGGAGAAAGACAGTTGGGTGGGCAGGAAAGACACGTGTTGGACGTGGCTAACTGTGGGTAGCAATCTAATGTTGACTCAGCAGGGGGTTTAAGTTGTGTCGATGTTTTTACTTGTCACCAATTCATTAAACACAAAACTTCAGCGTCTTTGAGAGCATTTTGTGAAAGCGTGATTTTGTCGCAAAATTTAAAAAAAAAAAAAAAAAGTCAAATCTGGAGTCATTTATCTTCTATTTCATCGCTACGCTTCCAACTGTGATGTATCCCGGGGAGGTGCAGTAGGCGAACTGCAGCAAGGTCTGAGGCCTGCTGGTGGTTCATATTTGTGCACTTGAAGGATGTCCTTAACGCCGTCGATCTACCGCCGTCGTGGTCTGCCTCTGGCCTATGAAACCGGTGTGCCTGCGGTTGTAGGCTGGCAATATAGGTTTGTTGACCGGCCGTTCTGATCAGATGGTCGAACCAATTGATTTGATGTTTGCGCCACATGCTGTCTGATTCCTATGACCCCAAACCACTTGTTTTATTTCCCGGTTCCGAATGTGGTCCTTTCTCGTTTTATGATGCATAAGTTAGCTACCATATACAGCAGGCCTGCACAACATACGCAGCACCCACTTCGTGGCCCGCGAGGTAACGAAATATTCATTATTCTCAATATTTTCTCAATAGCTTTCCTCATGTCCTATTTTCTTTTGGCCCGACCAAAGTACTGTCTTATTTTCTTTTGGCCCCACCGAGTACTGTCTTATTTTCTTTTGGCCCGACCAAAGTACTGTCTTATTTTCTTTTGGCCCCACCGAGTACTGTCTTATTTTCTTTTGGCCCGACCAAAGTACTGTCTTATTTTCTTTTGACCCGACCAAAGTACTGTCTTATTTTCTTTTGACCCGACCAAGTAATGTCTTATTTTCTTTTGACCCAACCAAGTACTGTCTTATTTTCTTTTGACCCGACCAAAGTACTGTCTTATTTTCTTTTGGCCCGACCAAAGTACTGTCTTATTTTCTTTTGACCCGACCAAGTACTGTCTTATTTTCTTTTGGCCCGACCAAAGTACTGTCTTATTTTCTTTTGACCCGACCAAGTAATGTCTTATTTTCTTTTGACCCAACCAAGTACTGTCTTATTTTCTTTTGGCCTGACCAAGTACTGTCCTATTTTCTTTTGGCCCGACCAAGTACTGTCCTATTTTCTTTTGGCCCGCACAAAGTTTTCATAAAGTATTTCGGCCCGCATAACATTTTGAGTTGTGCAGGCCTGATATACAGTATATTATTTGTGGGTGCTACGCACCAAACACTTGCTGCAAATGGCTCTAAATTCACCCCCCTCTAACTTCATTTTGACTGTGTGTGTGTTTAACTGTATATGCATATATTGTTTCGGAAATAACATTGAAATACTGATGTCTCTCGATCATGGAAAGCTGACATTTAAATCAAAGCATAGTCTACAGTGTTGTCAAAGTGTTGAGGAAGGGGGCAGTTGTGGTGTCAAACTTCAAATCTTGTTCGACTGTGCAAAGATGTCTGTTGAAATTTTGAAGGGGAAGTAAAGATGGGCAGTACCATCTACATTGAAATAGAGTGTATTTCAGAACTGTGCAACACCCTGATTTTAAAAAAAAAAAAATTAAATAAATAAAAAGCTTCTCACTCTTCTAGATATGACCTTCATAAACAAAAAAATCATTGCAAGATCCATGAATGAAACTGTGTGTGTGTTTGTGTCTGTTTCCAAACACGGCAGAAAATGTTATAACATGTTTCAGAAACATCTTTTCCCAGACACTTGTGTTGTTCATCATGACACTTTGACTGTTACACGTAGAAAGAAATACAGCAAATATCAAATAACGACCATAACATGTGAAGTCAGTGAGAACCCCTGATAGCGATGGGGGTTGGGGGGGGGGAGTTAAAGGGAACCCCTCCGATACCAGATAATCCCTCATGTCAAGTCACTGAGAATTAGCACGCACTCGAATCCGGCTCGCGCGATGTAGCAATAATTGGGCAGAATGCACATCGCGACGAGTCCCTGGCAATTAATCACAATAAACGCGCGGTGCTATTACAGAAATTGCCAGGTTGGTGCTGGGAGCAACAACTAAAAACAAAAAAATCAACTGGATAGTCCGTTTAATAAAAAAACCATATCCAAAATGGCAATAATTCTCTACTCATCTGATGGACCCCGGGACGAGTTGTTTCTTAGCCGAGGCGGATACAGGATAGGAACAGGACATGGAGACAAGTATTTAAGTTGTTTAATCGTTTTAATTTGATCATTGATTGAAAGCCACAGTGGGTTTCTCACAGGCGCCCGCCATGTGCATGGACACCGACATGGTCATTGCGTGAGCAGGATCACTGAAGTGGAGTGGCATGCTACCGGCAGCAGCAGCAGCACATTGCTACATCCGGGCTATTTGAGTGGCAGTGGTACTGTTATTTTTCATATACCCACTTTCATAGGAGCCTATGGCTACCGGTCAATCAAAGGCGTTGTCAGTATGTCGGTTACCTGTGCTCGGTAAAAAATGACAGCCACCTATGATAGTGTGTCGGTCACCTATGACAGTGAGTTAGTCACCAATGGTCAGTCACTTATGGTCAGTCATCTATGGTTAGCCATTAGATTTCTTCGTCGCGTTGATTCCGTTTCTGAATCATGGTGTCTAAGACTTATCTACGTTCATTTTACGTATTTTATCAATGGAAGTTCGAAAAGTTTTTGTAAGGGGAGGGGGCATGGGTGCCCACAAAAGTGGGGAGGGGGGAGCAAAAATCATCTGAGGTCGCAAACAAAGAAAAAATGTCGACATTGCATAGAATGGCTCGTCACGAGCACAAATGTGACCATAGTTTATTTGATCTTAAATGTATAGTAGGCCATAGTAGTAGGCCATAGTAGTAGGCTATTGTAGTAGGCTATTGTAGCAGGCTATTGTAGTAGGCTATTGTAGTAGGCCATAGTAGTAGGCTATTGTAGTAGGCTATTGTAGCAGGCTATTGTAGTAGGCTATTGTAGTAGGCTATTGTAGTAGGCTATTGTAGCAGGCTCTAGCGGTTAGGCTTGAGTAGGCTGTAATATCTATATGACTGAAATATCGGATAAGTAGGCAAGTGCATTTCAGAAGCTTGAAAATGTTAGTGGGGGTGGGGGGGGGGGGGGTATTTTCACAAAATGTTAGTATTGTCAAACAAAAATGTTAGTATTGTCAAACAAAAATGTTAGTATTGTCAAACAAAAATGTTAGTATTGTCAAACAAAAGTGTTAGTATTGTCAAACAAAAGTGTTAGTATTGTCAAAAAATTTTTTTTAGCATTTTGAGAAAGTATTAGAAAATATCAGGGGGGGGGGGCGGCATTTGCTCCCTCTTGCTACCCCCTGCTGGTGCCCATGATGAAATCTATCAATATAAAAATTATGAATGATTGTAATTTTTATTTGTTAACATTGAAATACACCTACTTAACTTCGATGAGCATTCTTCACTCCATTGATTCCTTCTTACATAGCCAAATGTTTGGTTTGCTCTTAATTGAAAAACTGCTCAGTTACTTATGATGGCAGTGCGAGAGTTGTTTAACCAATTCTTGGGGTTGCAGTTCTGGGGAAACCCCTTGTTGACCCAGTTTCGCAATTAGATCACACCTGCCATATCCGGTTTTCAACTCCGATTTTCGGAGCATTTCTGAGACGTAAAGCTGAGACTAATTTTCATTAATGAGATGATGGCAGATATGGGTCCGGGCAAACCTGCTGGGGGGACCTGAAACTGTTGGGTGCATCTTTATAGCAATAAAAGAGTGGCGCACTTTTGCTTTAAATGTTGTGTTAACTGTCCTTACTGATTGATTATTAGACAGCGAGGGGAAAGAGGGGGGGGGGGTTTCAGCTGCATTGTTTAATCGTACTCTCTCCAACTCCCCGTCAATTGTTTATGTATTAAGCACCTGCAATCTCATTTCCTCCCCCCCCGCCCCCAAAGGTAGTTATTGATTTATAGCAGATTATTGTTTATTAATCATCGCGCAATCTCCACGTTAAATCTGCTTTCTAATTATCCCCCCCCCTCCCCCAACCAAACCAACCATCCTTAAGTCAACGTTGCTTAACAGCCTTGCGAAGGGGGGGGGGGCGGGGGGCCGAAGTGGGCACCCGCATTGTTGGGTGGCATCTTCAAAAGGGCCAAAATTTGTTGTTGTTTTTTTTCATTTTAAAGTTTTAATGTGTGCTTTTGGGTGAAAAGTCCAAAATTCGGGCCTTCCCCGGGCGCAACATTTTCTGACCGAGCCCCTGAGTTAGATGATCCCAGTCCCAAACAAACACATCTCGCGACAGTTGTCGGTCATTGTTTACTTACATCCATAGGTTGAGATGTGGGATTAAAAAGGCCAAAAGTCACCTATGGAAAGGATACATCTACCCCAGTGTTCATTGTTTTATTACAACATCGCCTCCTTCTATCTAATGCTGACTTGGCTGATGCGTCTACTTATTGTTAGAGAGGGTAACTTTTTAGAACAATACATGTCAACATTAAGTCCATGGCACCACTCTAAATATTATTAAAAAAGTAAAATAAATATATGTACTTTTGTACTGGCGGGAACCACTGAGTCTCACAGTACCCCAACCTTGATTTCAGTTTTGGCCGTCCGTGCTGTAAAAACCTGGCCAACATGGCTCTTATACAAACACCATGCATCCAATGCGCCGCTCAATTAATGCCATAAGCAAAGTGGCATTTTTATACGGTTGCCGCTTGGTAATGATGGATTCGTCAATAGCTGCGTCCAGATTGAGCGTCCCGCTCGCATTATTCCAGCCACCGCCGTAATGGAATTGATGGGACAATGACGTGGTGTTGCGCTTCATGGGCTACCGGTAGCAGACTGTTGTTTTTTTGTTGTTTTTTCTTCTCTTTTTTCCCCCCACCACTTCCCTTTCTCTTTTCCTTCCCATTCCTTTGTTCAGTCACATTCTCCATGTTACTATCGCTGCACTATTATGTGTGAGAGGCGATCCATCATATGGAGTAATGAATCGTGGCATGATTACTTCCATACATTTAGTCAGATCTTTTGTTTTTTTCTTTCTTTTGGTAGTTTTCCTTATTTTAAGTAACGAAACCAGTGAATAAATTACTCACTGTCATCCCCACGCTGGACACCAAACACCCGATCCCAGCACAAATAAAAAATAAAACACTCCATACAATTAGACACTATGAAGAAGGTGTTTTTTTTTCTAAGTGCTTAAAACGCACTGAACACTCACCATGTTCCCAAAGCACAATGCACACTCACTATGTATCAAAATACAATGAACACTCCCCATGTTCTCAAACTCAAAACACAAAGAACACTTACCATGTTCTCAAAACGCAAAGAACACTTACCATGTTCTCAAAACGCAAAGAACCCTTACCATGTTCTCAAAACACAAAGAACACTTACCATGTTCTCAAAACGCAAAGAACACTTACCATGTTCTCAAAACACAAAGAACACTTACCATGTTCTCAAAACGCAAAGAACACTTACCATGTTCTCAAAACGCAAAGAACACTTACCATGTTCTCAAAACACAAAGAACACTTACCATGTTCTCAAAACGCAAAGAACACTTACCATGTTCTCAAAACGCAAAGAACACTTACCATGTTCTCAAAACGCAAAGAACACTTACCATGTTCTCAAAACACAAAGAACACTTACCATGTTCTCAAAACGCAAAGAACACTTACCATGTTCTCAAAACGCAAAGAACACTCAGCATTTAAAACGTTCACATCTTACTTCAGTGCAATGACAAACAACACAAACTGGTCCTCTGTCCACCTCGCTCATCAGGCTAACCTCCTGGACCGCGCGGCTGGAGTTTTGTTAGCAACACTTTGACAAGGGATCCTCACATTGACCCGGGTCTGCCTACCCGCGAGGGCGTCACTTCGGGGGCGCTAGGGGTGCGGAACGCACCTGGTGATACCAACCAAATTGTCTTTTGGAAACCTTAAATACGAAAATAAAACAATTTCATACCGAAAATAATACATAAAATACGCCTTGGTCTCAAGTAGACGGTCGGATGCCACCTATTGTCATAGTATACTACATGCCCCTTAATTATCATATGATTCAGCATTTCCACCAAAGGACATAGACATTTTGAAGAATCGGATCTTTTGCTGAAATTCGGTATTAGATGTCACAATAATTGCTGGATTCTATTTAGTTTGGGTGTATAATTCCAGCTCGCTTTAGTCGTATCGTGCGCTCATGGTGTGGTTACATCACTACGATCCACTCATTGGAAGAAAATCACACTGAAAAGGCTGGATTTTTGTGTTGTTTATTTCTAAAACAAAACAACCTATAAATATATGTATCATAGATCTCTCTAGTATTCCACTAAAAAAATCCACTCAGACTTCCTTTCTCGTCCTCGTGCTCAACTGAAAAATCCACTCAGACTTCCTTTCTCGTCCTCGTGCTCAACTAAAAAATCCACTCAGACTTCCTTTCTCGTCCTCGTGCTCCGCTCAACATGTCAACCTTTTATCTACACCGACATTTCAACAAAAAATAAAAGCACGTCTCTATTTAACTCACGGTGATAACCCACGAGTCGCTGAAGCTCGCCAGCACGCGTTCAATGCCACGAGTCATCAAGACCCCCGCCTCCCTCTCCCCCCCCTCCTCACCCCTACGTAAGGCGTCACGCTCGAGGTCAGCCGAGTGCAGCAATTAGTCAAGGCGTGCGGTCCGTCTCAGTTGAAGGAAGCCTATTGCATATTTATGCCACAAGACTTGTGTAAACCATTCTGCATCCATGTACATCGACCATCTGATTGTCTGCAATTCTTATCAAACACACACATTCACAAGTACGAAGTCACGGACTCCTCGTAAAAATTCCCCCCTCTCCCCCCCCCCCCCC
>CAXITT010000535.1:324662-340181 GCA_964033795.1 Lymnaea stagnalis | reverse complement strand
CCCCCCCCCCCCCAATTTCCCGATCACTACTAAATCTGGTCCGTACATCAGATACGTAACACGGAATCACCTCTAATGTAAGCTGGCTGTAAGCTAATGTAAGGAAGTACTCGGACATTTATCACGCAGGTGTGGTGTATTATAAGAGAAAATCATTTATTTATGTACACGTCTTGAAAGCCCTCGTATCACGTGCCCAGGGTCTCGTCCTTAAGCTCGGCGGATGATGTTTCATGAGGGGGGGGGGGGGGGGCGAGATGAAAAAGCCCGAGAAATTTAAACACGTCACGGTCTCCCTTTCTTCTCCCTGACGTATGGTTTTGTATGGTGTATGATGGATGGTGCATGATGGATGTTGTCTAACGTATGAGCTTGTGTCAAGAAGAATATTGTCTAACGCTTCTGCAATCGTTGTGCCGCGGAGCGATGTTAGATGTGCCGCGAGACGATATTAGGTGTGCCGCAGCATACTGGTGTGTCCATTTGTTTTAAATCATTGCACAAAAGATTCTTTTAAATCATTGCACAAAAGATTATTATTATTTTTTTTAAAAATAAAGTGTAATAATCTCAAATTTCCCGCGAAGCAATTCTCGAACTTCTGATAAAAAACTTTCCCAGCGCTTTCATGTAAACCTTTTCCGAATATTGTCTTTAAAAAAAAACAAAAAACAAAACAATTCTAAGTGTCCGTGCTTGAAAGCCAATGAATGATAAGATTGGAAACTTCGATTTTCTTTGACAACTAATAGTGTTTAGACCCATTTTAGAAATCTATGTTCAGTGAAACAAGGAAGTGGATCACGTAAGTTGAGTTCAATAGTTGGTATTACATTAATGGCATTTTTTTAATTGGTATTTTTAAAATTTTATCTAATTTTTTATTTGGCTTATTTTGATTTTTGGGGTGCCTTAGGATTTTGGGAAGGATATAGGTGTGTCGCGTGAGGAACAATTGTTACGGGGCACTGGTCTAATGTGAGTACTTCTCTGAAATTGTTACAGGGCACTGGTCTAATGTGAGTACTTCTCTGAAATTGTTACAGGGCACTGGTCTAATGCGAGTACTTCTCTGAAATTTTTACAGGGCACTGGTCTAATGTGAGTGATTGTATGAAATTGTTCCAGGGCACTGGCCTAATGTGAGTGATTGTATGAAATTGTTCCGGGGCACTGGTCTAATGCGAGTACTTCTCTGAAATTGTTGCGGAGCACTGGTCTAATGTGAGGGATTCTATGAAATTGTTCCGGGGCACTGGTCTAATGTGAGTGATTGTATGAAATTGTTCTGGGGCACTGGTCTAATGCGAGTACTTCTCTGAAATTGTTCCGGAGCACTGGCCTAATGTGGGTGATTGTATGAAATTGTTCCAGGGCACTGGTCTAATGTGAGTGATTGTATGAAATTGTTCCGGGGCACTGGTCTAATGTGAGTGATTGTATGAAATTTTTCCTGGGCACTGGTCTAATGCGAGTACTTCTCTGAAATTGTTCCGGGACACTGGTCTAATGTGAGTGATTGTATGAAATTGTTCCGGGGCACTGGTCTAATGTGAGTGATTGTATGAAATTGTTCCGGGGCACTAGTCTAATGTGAGTGATTGTATGAAATTGTTCCGGGGCACTGGTCTAATGCAAGTACTTCTCTGAAATTGTTCCGGGGCACTGGTCTAATGTGAGTGATTGTATGAAATTGTTCCAGGGCACTTGTCTAATGTGAGTGATTGTATGAAATTGTTCCGGGGCACTGGTCTAATGCGAGTACTTCTCTGAAATTGTTCCGGGGCACTGGCCTAATGTGAGTGATTGTATGAAATTGTTCCAGGTTACTGGTCTAATGTGAGTGATTGTATGAAGGACGCTGATGTCGTAGTTCAACGCCTGACATTCGTGTGACATTTTTTTCCACGCCATGCAGACCGACACATTATAACACCATAAATTACGGGTCGTTAGGATTTGACGACAGCATGAAATAGTTGACTCTTTAGCCCAAACCTTAGACTTCAACACAAGATACATTCTTGCGCAACAATAGCGTACCGTGTAAAGAATAAATGATATTTTATTGTGATTTAAAAAAAAATTCATTGACTATTAATAATTCACATGCAGTAATATTTACGGAATAAGTTTCCCTCCCCATATTTTATCATCATGCTGCTCATATTGTCTATCTGCTTTTGCGTTACCCATACACAAAGACTGCCATACACAAAGATTGCCGGTACCAAAAACAAAACAACAAAACCAAAAACAGAAAAAAACTCGTTTAGAGTTGTCCTACCCTGCCAAGTTCTATAACTTCCATCAGCTGACACTTGATGGATAAGATAAACTACCTGATCTATCTTACCTCCCTTTTCCCAATCTAGTCTCCCCTTGAGACTTTCGTTTCCTTCATCTGTTCATTAAGCCTTGTTTTTTTTTTCCCCACCACACTTTTTCCCCCACCACCATCTAGATCCTACACACCTCCGAACCGGCCTCCAACCACCTCTCCCCCCCCCACCCCACGTTCTCCTCCCAAACTCTCAGACTTTAATCAACAGATATTTTCAGGGGTTTTCCCCCCCACACTTTTTCCCCCACCCCCATCCAGACCCTCCCCCCCCCCGAACCGGCCTCCAACCACCTCTCCCCCCCCCCACCCCACGTTCTCCTCCCAAACTCTCAGACTTTAATCAACAGATATTTTCAGGGGTTTAGTTCTTTTAATCAGCCACAGGTAGAGGAGACTCCAAGAGCCAGTGGTTCTCACATCGCTGACAGCAATAGTGGAATAAATACGTTAATACTGCTGGTGTCAGAGACGCTTCATATTCTCCAGACTTCGCTGTATTGGATCAAAGTTCAGGGAAAATAAAATTGGGGTGACCTCATTCATCGGCCCGTTGCACTCTACAATGACCTCTAACCCCTGTCACGTGGTATGTCCGATAAGTGGACTTTGAAAAAAAAATGGATAAATAAGACACGTTTCTTTTAAAAGAGATGACCCCCAAAATTTATTGTCATTTAAAAAGATGGTCCATTTAGTTGGAAGATTATTTGATGCGTAACTTAAAATCTTACGAAAATAGTAGAACAAAGTATGTGGAAGCTTGAGTTGGAAAGACAAGACAATAAGACAACTTCCGGCAATAACAATGGCGGTCACTTGAGAACTTAACTAGATTCTATTTCTTGTCGCATTTTGATTTGTCCCGTCTGACGAGGAAGGCTCTTAGCCGAAACGTTCTTATATTATTTTCCATGTCTTTTGATTCAAGCGTTTAGATACCTTCTTCTACAATTTCTTACACACGGCTTGACCTCAGTGCTTCATTTATTATCCTGTAAACTCTTTTCACACCAAACCACATTAATGATCGAATCGGTATTTCATTTCTCTAGTAGGTGCATTTCTTTGTGGTAGTTATAGAGGCAGTGGTAGCTATAGAGGCAATCACATGAAATGCACTATCCCATACCATAATTTCTAGAAGTTCCCAAAGTATCTCCAAAACCATAAGACTTTTATGAAGATGCAAGTAAGTCAGTCAGACATCATTTCACATCCAAACAATGGATACGGCAGTAAGTTCCACTTACTGAAAACTTCCGCTTGGGATGTCGTATACTCCGTGATAGGATGTTGCTTACACCAGGATAGGATGTTGCTTACACCAAGATAGGACATTGCTTAAACCAGGATATGATGTTGCTTACACCCTTTAGGATGTCGCTTACATCAGATTGCCTGGGAATGTGTCCAAGGGAGATAACACAACTTTAAATATTTCAGTGATCCTTCTGTGTACCCAAACACCAGACATGGGAAATGAATGTGAAACATATTTTTAAAATGCATCTATGAAATGAACGCTTGAAATCAAAACTAATCTTTAAAAAATGTTGCTACATTACTGCTTTTAAATATGGTCATCTTATAATCTAGTGGCCTTTAGTCATTTATGCTCGTGTATATCTTTCTATGCACCTAACACAACTGTTAGCTAGTGATACAATGATCCGAAGTCAGAAGTCTAGATTTTTTAAAAACGTTATCCTGTGCGCAGCCTTGAACTCATTGTCAATGGTCATTGAAACTCATTGTCAAAGGTCATTGAACAGTCCACATTTTTACTCTAATCGTCGGTTTAAATCTTGAAAAAAAGAATGCAATTGGGAATCCGAATAGCAAATGCTCCTTTCTACATAAAACCCATGTCTATGGGCATAGACCTTCAGATTATGGTTCCTACTATGAAGTGATTTGCCCATGGACTTAGACCTTCAGATTATGGTCCCCACAATGAAGTGCAGTGCCCATGGCCTTAGACCTTTAGATTATGGTTCCCACACTGAAGTGACCCAGAGCGTATTTGAAAACCTATTTGTGAGGTTATAATAAAATTGTTGTCTACATTCGAGTGTTAATTGTACGCACTTAGCTCAGTTAGCAAACGTTATCAGTGGATCTCAAAATGTCGTCGTCTGGGCCATTGTTTATCATAGTATTGTGCAGGGACTTCCCAGGCAGATAAAATAATTTAAACTTAACCATAGGCCTGCTCGCACACCTGCTGCTAATGCGCGACATTGGCCGATTGCCACTGATCTGCCGTGATAAGGACCGGGATCAATGAAAGACGAATTCCCACTCCAGGTAAACCATCATTAACCCCCCCCCCCCACACCCCCACTAGGGCCCCGGCTGAAGGTTTACATTAGTTGCAATGATCATTACCTCGGGATGTCCTGTGAGACTCTTTCTAGATACATGCAGNCGCTACTGTCATTTGGGACATAGACCTATCGGACACAGTCCTACTGTCATTTGGGACATAGACCTGTCGGACACAGTCGCTACTGTCATTTGGGACATAGACCTATCGGACACAGTCCTACTGTCATTTGGGACATAGACCTGTCGGACACAGTCGCTACTGTCATTTGGGACATAGACCTATCGGACACAGTCCTACTGTCATTTGGGACATAGACCTGTCGGACACAGTCGCTACTGTCATTTGGGACATAGACCTATCGGACACAGTCCTACTGTCATTTGGGACATAGACCTGTCGGACACAGTCGCTACTGTCATTTGGGACATAGACCTATCGGACACAGTCCTACTGTCATTTGGGACATAGACCTGTCGGACACAGACGCTACTGTCATTTGGGACATAGACCTATCGGACACAGTCCTACTGTCATTTGGGACATAGACCTGTCGGACACAGACGCTACTGTCATTTGGGACATAGACCTATCGGACACAGACGCTACTGTTATTTGGGACATATACCTATCGGACACAGACGCTACTGTTATTTGGGACATAGACCTTTCGGACACAGACGCTACTGTTATTTGGGACATAGACCTTTCGGACACAGACGCTACTGTTATTTGGGACATAGACCTTTCGGACACAGGCGCTACTGTTATTTGGGACATAGACCTTTCGGACACAGACGCTACTGTTATTTGGGACATAGACCTATCGGACACAGGCGCTACTGTTATTTGGGACATTAGCCCAAATACTCGTTGAGGAAATTCCTCTTAAATTCCATTGGCGCGCATTAGCCATAATCCCTTTGGGAGAGGTCTTATTCCCTTCCACAAATTGTTGGGGGAGGGGGGCTGTTGCCTTGGGGGGCACATTATTCCTGCTGGTTACGCCTCTGATCAGAAGTGCTATTATCACAACCAATAATTAATCAAGATAAATTAACTATGATGGGGTGGGGCCTTTTGATTTTTACCCCGGGAAACCGAACAAGGGTGATAAATCTGTTCCGCTTCTAATTCTTGTTACAATGGCAAAGTGGACGCTCGGCCCATCCGGACGGATAGCAGAAATGGCGGGAATGGGCCACGTGCATGGTAGTGACGATGAGCAGATGAGATTCGATGTTAGTGTCTCATATTTCGCCAAGAGCTCGGGTGGTGGGGGTGGGCAAGTGGATGGAGGAAGGGCTTGGGGGGGGGGGGGGGGGGGGGAGGGGGGGGGGGGTGGGGGGGGGGGGGGGCAAGGGCGAATGGCTGTTTATATCTTTTGAGGCACCTTCTATAGAATGCTGTGGCGCACCTTCTATATAATGCTATGGCGCTCCTACCTTCTATAGAATGCTATGGCACGCCTTCTATATAATGCTATTGAGCGCCTTCTATAGAATGCTATGGAACGCCTTCTATAGAATGCTATGGAGCGCCTTCTATAGAATGCTATGGAGCGCCTTCTATAGAATGCTATGGCGCAGTTTAACGTGGATGATTCTCAAAATTTCATAAACGCCGAAACCAGACATCCATTCCCTGCTCTCTACTTGCCCAAACGATGACCACACAGATAGATAAGAAGCTTCTAATATTAATAGCAGTTTGATATCGAGCTCCTTTAACGTAAACCATTGTTTTCCTGAAGGTTCTCGTAGTGGTGTTTCCATAGCTCAGTGTTTTCATGATTATGAAACTAACATATTACTTCAACTACAACAAACGTGACTTCGCCAGGGGGTGGGGCATACTACTGTGAATGCAAGGGGATGGGGTATGCTAGGATGGAAGCAAGGGGATGGGATATGCTACGGTGAATGCAACCCCACGTCCACTAAAAGTTATTGCCCGGTCTCGGACATTGTTGGCGGGTTATGAAGCAGGGACGGTAATCGCCACTCATTTTTATTAATATGACACTAATTGGAAATGAGGTTGTCGATCCTGTTACCAAATGCCAGGGGAAGCCACCCATTGCGCGAAGTTTACGAGATGTTTTATGGCTAGGTTACCGCCCCCCCCCTTTTAAAACCAGTTTCTATCAACCCCCCAGATACGGGTCCGTTTAGCAGATGCGTCTTGGTTCGGAGTGGTTGCAATGGTTCGAGCAATTGGGGTGGTTAGAAAGTGGTTTCGATGGTATGTTGTACAAGTAAGCTATTTCCTCTGACCGCCTTGTCATTCAAGAAATTACACATTTAGTATTTCAGGAGGATAAATCAGTTTTGGTCAGTTGGTGGTACCCTGTGGTCAGTTGGTGGTACCCTTTGGTCAGTTGGTGGTACCCTTTGGTCAGTTGGTGGTATCCTTTGGTCAGCTGGTGGTACCCTTTGGTCAGTTGGTGGTACCCTTTGGTCAGTTGGTGGTACCCTTTGGTCAGTTGGTGGTACCCTTTGGTCACTTGGTGGTACCATATGGTCATTTGGTGGTACCCTTTGGTCAGTTGGTGGTACCCTTTGGTCAGTTGGTGGTACCCTTGACGTAAATATCTGAACAACTTGAGAAATGGCCAGTCATTTTTTTTTCAATATTCGATACCCAAGATGAACTTAAAAGCATTGCTGGGATAGCAGCAGTTTGTGGAAAGGGGGGCTGAATACATACAGTGGGGGGGGGGGTTGGGCTGAAAACAAACACTGGGTCCCGGGGGGGGGGGGGGAGCCCCTTTTACATGTGCTGAATACATACACTGTGTCCCGGGGGGGGGGAGGGAGCCCCTTTTACAATTATGAAAACAAACGGTAATTTTTGTTCTTCAAAGTTCTAAAACAAATTTTAATTCATACGCAATGTTAATTTAAACAAAAATAAAACTCTAGTATGTGTTCGAGGTGGCCACCATTAGCATCAAAACAGGATTCAAGACCCGCTCTCCATTGACCAATCAATATTAAAGCGCTCCCTTTTTTTCCCGGACACAGTGTATACCCGTTTAGAAATTGTAAATCGTTATGACGGTTGTATGCTTCGCAGACGATGATTTGATAAGCCATTAGAATACCCACTGCTTCTATATTAGCCATTAGAATACCCACTGCTTCTATATTAGCCATAAGAATACCCACTGCTTCTATATCAGCCATTGGAATACCCACTGCTTCTATATCAGCCATTGGAATACCCACTGCTTCTATATTAGCCATTGGAATACCCACTGCTTCGATATCAGCCATTGGAATACCCACTGCTTCTATATTAGCCATTGGAATACCCACTGCTTCTATATTAGCCATTGGAATACCCACTGCTTCTATATTAGCCTTTGGAATACCCACTGCTTCTATATTAGCCATTAGAATACCCACTGCTTCTATATTAGCCATTAGAATACCCACTGCTTCTATATTAGCCATTGGAATACCCAATGCTTCTATATTAGCCATTAGAATACCCACTGCTTCTATATTAGCCATTGGAATACCCACAGCTTCTATATCAGCCATTGAAATACCCACTGCTTCTATATTAGCCATTGAAATACCCACTGCTTCTATATTAGCCATTGAAATACCCACTGCTTCTATATTAGCCATTGAAATACCCACTGCTTCTATATTAGCCATTGAAATACCCACTGCTTCTATATTAGCCATTGAAATACCCACTGCTTCTATATTAGCCATTGAAATACCCACTGCTTCTATATTAGCCATTGAAATACCCACTGCTTCTATATTAGCCATTGAAATACCCACTGCTTCTATATTAGCCATTGAAATACCCACTGCTTCTATATTAGCCATTGAAATACCCACTGCTTCTATATTAGCCATTGAAATACCCACTGCTTCTATATTAGCCATTGAAATACCCACTGCTTCTATATTAGCCATTGAAATACCCACTGCTTCTCAGGGAGTCTTTGTCGGTTAAAAAAGAAGTGTGGGGTGGGGTGTATTATTTATTGATCAATTATTTCGTACTAATAAAAGTGATTTAATGTAAGCAGTAGTACATTAAGATGGGTGCCAATCAATCAGTGATCACTTTTATTCTTGCCACAGGTCGAACTGCTGCAAATAACAAGGAAATGGGCCAATTCATAAATGCACGTATCATCCTTTATCCAACCTATTTTCGTAGTAGCATAATTCCTGAAGCTGACTATGTGAGACAGTTACTTGTATTGAGAACCCATGATTTAATTAGCATGGGTTGGTGGGGGCTTGGGGGGGGGGAGGGGGCGCTCATCGCCATGCCGGGTAAGTAAGTGGGTGGAAGGCCATCACTATTGATTTATTATCTTAGTACGGACACTGTGAGAATTTGATGCCCCCCTCCCCCGAACTTCACTTTTAGAGCCTGGCTCTCAGCCCCGAACACTACAATCAGAGACTAATTTGAGACCTTAAGGCCTGGGAGGGTATAGAGTGGCGCGAAGGGGGGGGGGGCGGCATTCCAAGAGGGGAGATAATCAGCTACTGATGACTGTTCGGCATGTTGCCGGAATGGAAGACTTCCCAAGGGAGGTTACAAAGGCTAATTAATGATGTTTCCTGTTCATAATGACCCCCCCACCCCATTTTTCCCCTTCCCGGTAATGCGAGACGGCTTGGTTTTATTTTGAAATCAGCTCAGTCGAAATTGTCACCAATGTCCTTCCAGGGGCGTAGTCTTGATGTGGGTCTTTTGTCTGGTTGGCCCTTTAAAAAAATAAAAACAAATCAAGTATAACATTATGTTTTGACAGCGTTATAAGGTGATCCTCAACTCATTGCACAAAAATGGGAATTTAGCTTAGGGTTATATGCAAAGGGTCAGTAAACAACGGCACGGGTGCCAGACACGGGTGCCAGACACGGGTGCCAGACGTGGCACGAATAGCGATTTTCATTGAGACGCGGAAGACAAACAAACAAACAAACAAACAAGCTGGGTGGCCGAGCGGTCTAAACGGTCTCAAACCAAACAGCTGGTGGTCTGGAGTTCAATCCCCACCAAAAGCAAATCATCCCAAGCACCCCGGGTAGATGGGACTCGCTAGCCTTGGACGGCAACCCATCTAAGAGAAGGCAAACTCTGAATTTAAACCAGGAGCCAGAATGATCAACAAATTGATCGTGGGCACCTCAAATATAAGAAGAAATAATATAAATGACCCCCCAAAAAAGTGCCTTAAATGGTAGACTTATAAGTTATTGTCACGCTGAATGAAATAGAATTCTCAATTCCGAAGGATGAATGAATTAGAAGTCTTACTTCGACACGTTGAATGAATTACATGTCTTACTTAGGCATGCTGAATGACTTACAAGTCTTACTTTTGCATGCTGAATGACTTACAAGTCTTACTTAGGCATGCTGAATGAATTACAAGTTGGCACGCCCATACCAAACATGTTACCCAGCCCTGTTGTGGGGTGTCCTCAGCGCAGGGTTAGATGGTACATACTGGAGTCAGTGATAGTTTCAAGTATTTAAGATGTCCTCAAATTGCCACAACTGACCAACCGCTGGGGCTACTGGCCACATCTTAAATTTGTTTCCTCATCAGCACACCACGGCCCCTGGGTGACAGTGCAGTGGCGGTCCCATGGCCGTCGACACATCTTAGTGAAATCAATTCCACATTCTTTTTTCTCGAGTATTCCATCCACCCCGAGGGTAATGGAGTTGACCGGAGGGCTTTTTCCTTAGTTCATGGGAGTTTTAGAAGCGGTAAAGACACAGAACTCTTTTGTTGTTGTTGTTCCAATAACAGATGAGACTGGGGTGATGAGACACAGAGGTGATGAGACATCGGGTTTATGAGACACAGCGGTGATGAGACAGGGGTAATGAGACAGGGGTGATGGGACAGGGGTGATGAGACAGAGGTGATGAGACAGGGGTGATGGGACACAGATGTGATGAGACATCGGGGTGATGAGACAGAGGTGATGAGACAGGGATGACGAGACAGAGGTAATGAGACAGGGGTGATGAGTCACAGAGGTGATGAGACATCGGGGTGATGAGATAGAGGTGCTGAAACAGGGGGGGGGGAATGAGACATGATTGAGTTAACGGATTTGATTAAGTAAACCCGAGCCATGACTTTACCATTGCTTCTGGGGATTTTTCTACGACTGCAGTTATCTTACCCCAAGTATCTATTCATACCTGTAGTACTCAACGCTTTATGTACTAGGCACGACTGACTTGACCACTGGTCACTGTTATAATGCCTTGGTCATTCCGGGACATTGCAATTTATTAAGAACGAATTTATAAAAAAAAAAGGAACCACTATTCTCTTACTCTTCTCATATCCCTCCAACGGTCAGACTACCATCACAGTCTCAATATTCCTCCAACGGTCAGACTACCATTACAGTCTCAATATCCCTTGAACGCACTGACCACAATTACAGTCTCAATATCCCTTGGACGCACTGACCACCATATTACAGTCCCCGAATTCCTCCCACGAACATTTCTCGTACGATGATTATGGAAACCGCCTCGAGGTTATGTCACAATGTACAGAAATAACTGAAAATAAATCAGAAAATATCATCCGAGCCAGAGCGGGATTTGTGAACCAGGGAATGCCCCCTGGCTCTAGACGGTAGGTGGTAGGTAGAACTGGATGGGGGAAAATTGGCCAATTAGGGGAATGCGATATCGGGGGAAAGAAAACAGTCAATACTCGGAGGAAAGAAAACAGTCAATACTCGGAGGAAAGAAAACAGTCAATACTCGGAGGAAAGAAAACAGTCAATACTCGGAGGAAAGAAAACAGTCAATACTCGGAGGAAAGAAAACAGTCAATACTCGGAGGAAAGAAAACAGTCAATACTCGGAGGAAAGAAAACAGTCAATACTCGGAGGAAAGAAAACAGTCAATACTCGGAGGAAAATGTCGCCTTTAAGCCTGTTGAGACTCGCACGCGTCTTTTTTTTTACAGTCTGGACATTTTGTGGTTGATGAACATTTAATCTAAGTAAACACGTCATCTAGATACAGCTTTAAACCAGATAAAAGTTGAAGTATAAAATACTTATTTATTCTCTCGTTTTTGAATTTTGTGCAGTAGCTGTTAATTCTTGTCTCTTTCTGTAAGTTGCATTTGCCTCAAATCACGATTGCTCTGAACAGAGCCTGGCGCATTCAGCTCGAGTACGTTATGTTTTGGTTTGGTTTATAATAGTGAGCATGATTGGATTATGCCACAGTTGATGATGGGGGGCGTAACAGTGTGGTAAGGACGTATGGGGATTGTTTGATTTGAGCCACTTACTAACAGTGTACTTCGCTGGTTTCTAACGTGTTGTGTCACCCATTCTAATTGTTTTTCATAGGTCTACACATTATGTGGGGTGACTCATTCTAAGAGAAGGGAAACTTCTAGTAGAAACCTTCGCTGCTACATGCACACCAAGCCACAGGCACAGCAAGCTACGGGCCCGTGAACCGAACGCAAAGCAAGCTACATGCCTAGGAGCCAAAGGCACAGCAAGCTACAGGCCCAGGAGCCAAAGGCACAGCAAGCCACGGGCACAGCATGCTACGGGCACAGCAAGCTACGGGCCTAGGAGCCAAAGGCACAGCAAGCCACAGTTGGTCACCTACCTCCAGTGAGGTTCTTTGTTTCCAGACTTGGGGCAACCGCCACCAAGTCTGTAGTCGATGTCCTAAAATTAGAATGCAACTTATTGGGAGGGGCCTGATTGTCTGCTGGGTGTCTGTATAAACTTCCTGGCAAATGTTTGGGGTCCGCACCCGATCAATGACGTCATCCTTACGTTCAAAGTTGAAAACATTGGGCGCATTTTCATCCAACTGGCGCAATTTAATATGACATCCAATCGTTTTTAAATATATATTGTTTACAGGAGCGTAATTGTCTGGTTTAAAAAGTTCCTGATTTCTGGTGATGGACATAGTAACTTAACCAGGTGCACAAGGCACCATCTGGTGATGGACATAGTAACTTAACCAGGTGCATAAGGCACCATCTGGTGATGGACATAGTAACTTAACCAGGTGCACAAGGCACCATCTGGTGATGGACATAGTAACTTAACCGGGTGCACAAGGCACCATCTGGTGATGGACATAGTAACTTAACCAGGGGCACAAGGCACCATCTGGTGATGGACATAGTAACTTAACCAGGTGCACAAGGCACCATCTGGTGATGGACATAGTAACTTAACCAGGGGCACAAGGCACCATCTGGTGATGGACATAGTAACTTAACCAGGTGCACAAGGCACCATCTGGTGATGGACATAGTAACTTAACCAGGTGCACAAGACACCATCTGGTGATGGACATAGTAACTTAACCAGGTGCACAAGGCACCATCTGGTGATGGACATAGTAACTTAACCAGGTGCACAAGGCACCATCTGGTGATGGACATAGTAACTTAACCAGGTGACAAGGCACCATCTGGTGATGGACATAGTAACTTAACCAGGTGCACAAGGCACCATCTGGTGATGGACATAGTAACTTAACCAGGTGCACAAGGCACCATCTGGTGATGGACATAGTGACTTAACCAGGTGCACAAGGCACCATCTGGTGATGGACATAGTAACTTAACCAGGTGCACAAGGCACCATCTGGTGATGGACATAGTAACTTAACCAGGTGCACAAGGCACCATCTGGTGATGGACATAGTAACTTAACCAGGTGCACAAGGCACCATCTGGTGATGGACATAGTAACTTAACCAGGTGCACAAGGCACCATCTGGTGATGGACATAGTAACTTAACCAGGTGCACAAGGCACCAATTACACTTTGACCTATCCACTGAATTATTTAAGTTATGCCACTTTATTTCCCCTGCGTAACAGATAAAACTTTCTTTTATACAATCTCCTCGACCAACTTTCACATTCCGCCTGAGACCCAAATCCCCCCCCCCCCCCAAACCAACTACACTAGACCCACCAAACTATCACACTCCACCGCGGAGACCCAAATCTCCCACCCACCTCTTCACTGGACCCACCCAACTTTCACATTCCACCCCTGGCCCAACTCTACCAAAACACCGGGCCAGGTCTTAAAATGAATGACATGTGACGTTAGCTACGATGTATCCCTGTTTAAGGGAAGTAATACCTGTTCATGGGATGCACACACACACACACCTGCGAGTGCAACAAACTAATGCAGCTGAAAATAGAAACAAATGGGAAACAGAAACTCAAACATAAACCAAAAAAAGAAAACCTCTCCAACACTCGATTGAGATTGTGGTAACCCAGCAAATGATTGTGGTAACCCAGCAAATGATTGTGGTAACCCAGCAAATGATTGTGGTAACCCAGCAAATGATTGTGGTAACCCAGCAAATGATTGTGGTAACCCAGCTAATGATTGTGGTAACCCAGCTAATGATTGTGGTAACCCAGCTAATGATTGTGGTAACCCAGCTAATGATTGTGTTACCCCAATAAATGATTGTGGTATTTCAACAAATGATTTTGTTACCCCAAAAATGATTATGTTGCCCCAACGAAGGATTCTGTTCACCCAATAAACGCTTGTGGAGAAAGATTTTATCTAATTATCAAAGTATTAAAGAAAGATATACTCATCTGTCAAAGATGTATTCGTCTGTCAAATATTTATTTGTCTGCCAAAGTTGCATTCGTCTATCAAAGATGTTAATAATAAATCTTGATTGTCTGTCACATTTCACGACCACACCCTCTTTTCATTGTACGGCATATTTCAGGATTGTCTGTCACATTTCATGACCACACCCTCTTTTCATTGTACGGCATATTTCAGGATGGTCTGTCACATTTCACGGCCACACCCTTTTTTCATTGTACGGCATATTTCAGGATTGTCTGTCACATTTCACGGCCACACCCTCTTTTCATTGTACGGCATATTTCAGGATGGTCTGTCACATTTCACGGCCACACCCTTTTTTCATTGTACGGCATATTTCAGGATGGTCTACGATTTATATCAGTTTATTTCATAGCAACAGTGAATTTTTCACATTTCACCTACGCCCACATATTTCAGTCACATTTCACATACACCCAAGTATTTCGGTCACATTTCACATGCTCCCAACTATTTATTTTCCATTCCACAAAGACCCAACAATTTCTGTCATATTTTTACATAAACCCAACTATTTTTGTCACATTTCTTATACACCCAATTATTTCTGTCACGTTTCAGACACACCCAACTATTTCTGTCACATTTCACATACGCCCACATATTTCAGTCACATTTCACATACACCCAAGTATTTCGGTCACATTTCACATACTCCCAACTATTTCTGTTACATTTCACATACTCCCAACTATTTCTGTCATATTTCACATACACCCAATTATTTATGTCAAGTTTCATCTGTCATCCAAGACGAAAACTTTTATAGTCAGCCAAATGACGTATTAATCAGCCACATACTGTAAGAGGAGGTTACTCCCCCCCCCCTTCCCTTTAAATTAGAAAAAAAATACTTTTATTTATTGACCCCCTTGACTAACCACCCGGAGCCCATTAAAAAGAAAAAGTTGTGTATCCCTTGATCCCTTGGCTGTGGTTGCTCGCCTTAGGGGCCACAAGACATGGCGAGCACAAACACATTGAAATGAACAGAGAAAGTCGAGCACGCCACAGCAATTGGAGAGTTAGTTGTAAAGCACAGACAGGGAAACACAGTCATCGGCGATAAAACACAATCAGCGATTGTTATCTCAAGACAATCAGTGTAGATGCAAAACAATGGGATGTGGCAAGGAAAAGGGAGGGGGGGGGGGGG
>CAXITT010000535.1:312333-324651 GCA_964033795.1 Lymnaea stagnalis | reverse complement strand
GGGGGGGGGGGGGGGGGGGGGGGCTGGTGTGTGGGGCTAGACAAGTGTACAATTATTTTTTTCCTCATTTTTTTTTTAAATGCACAATATAGGGTACAAAACGCTAGCACACTGTAAAGGTGGGGGAGGGGGGCGGGGGTATTACCTGAAACTGCCAACTCAGGTGTGTTTTAAACGAAAAATTGGCCTTCGAAATGTTTTCATTGCTTCCTTTACCTATAGGTTTGTTGTCTCCCTGGTTGTAGGCTTGACTAGACACTACAGAACACATTGGTCTGGTTTTGTCTATGGCATGTTTTCCTTAGGGGGTGGAAGCTTTCTTTTAACATTAAAATTGACATGGCGGGAGAATATTTAAAAAGCTTTATTTTAGCATTGGATGAGAAGGTTATATTAATAAAAATATTGCTCACATAATCTCACTGAATGGAGTGCTCCAATAATCTCACTAAATGGAGTTCTCCTATTACTTCGCAAAAGGAGTGTTCCCATAATCTCACTAAATGGAGTTCTCCCATAATCTCACAAAATTGAGTTATCCCATAATCTCACTAAATGGAGTTCTCCCATAATCTCACAAAATTGAGTTATCCCATATCTCACTAAATCGAGTGCTCCCATAATCTCACCAAATCGAGTGCTCCCATAATCTCACCAAATCGAGTGCTCCCATAATCTCACCAAATCGAGTGCTCCCATAATCTCACCAAATCGAGTGCTCCCATCATCTCATTAAATGGAGTGCTCCACTAATTTACGCATTCTGAATTTCAAGGTAAACATCTGACAATGTTGCAATGTCGGGGGGGGGGGGGGGTTTGTGACACCATGAGTTTACCCCACCGGGTGACACCATGAGTTTACCCCACCTGGTAACACCAACACTGGTCTGAGGTGTTCCCTTTGGGCTTCAGTTCAAGACGTTCACATGAGCACTGATCATCAAGCCTGACACTGACAGTGATTATAGAACCTGTCAGTATTTATAGAACCTTTCAGTGATTATAGACCATTTCGGTTAAAATTATAGAGCACGATAGACTTCATCTGCTGAATTAATCCATGAGGAAATCATTACTTAACACAACAGACCTGGTCGAGTGGATTAATCCACGAGAAGCCAGTGATTATGCCACACACCAGAAGCCCTTTTGTTTCTGCAACCTCAGTAAAAAAACAAACCATCCTATTTCTACCTGTAAGATAAACAGGCCCCCATAGTTTCCCCGAACGTCAAACCAGCGCCCCACAGTGGTCTCCCCTACCCCACCCCCCCCCCCAAAATCTTGTTGACAGACGCAGGAGTTTAAGCTCCCAGTAACGACTCCCCTGATTCAGCAAATCCGAAATCCAAACGTCGTCAAGATCCCATCAGCGTGGCTTGGTGCTGAGCTCAGACTTGTGTTCAAACGTATTATAGGGCCTGATTAGATCATCATTTCACCAGGGGCGTACATTGGTTGGATTGAAGCACCACCCCACCCCACCCCTCCCCCACACACCTATATGGACTAACTGCTGGGCCAATGTAAATATTAACCGTGGCAGAGTTGGTGTTGACCTCCAGAATTGTTATTGAACACATTACCTGTGTGCATGTTAGTTGGATTATAGAATATATTATAGAAGGTTGCTGTGATCATAGACTATGCAGAGATGGTTGTGATCGTAGACTATGCAGAGGTGGTTGTGATCATAGACTATGTAGAGATGGTTGTGATCATAGACTATGCAGAGGTGGTTGCGGTTATAGACTATGCAGAGATGGTTGTGATCATAGATTATGCAGATATGGTTGTGATCATAGACTATGCAGAGATGGTTGTGATCATAGATTATGCAGATATGGTTGTGATCATAGACTATGCAGAGATGGTTGTGATCATAGATTATGCAGATATGGTTGTGATCATAGACTATGCAGAGATGGTTGTGATCATAGATTATGCAGATATGGTTGTGATCATAGACTATGCAGAGATGGTTGTGATCATAGATTATGCAGATATGGTTGTGATCATAGACTATGCAGAGATGGTTGTGATCATAGATTATGCAGATATGGTTGTGATCATAGACTATGCAGAGATGGTTGTGATCATAGATTATGCAGATATGGTTGTGATCATAGACTATGCAGAGATGGTTGTGATCATAGACTATGCAGAGATGGTTGTGATCATAGACTATGCAGAGGTGGTTGTGATCATAGATTATGCAGATATGGTTGTGATCATAGACTATGCAGAGATGGTTGTGATCATAGACTATGCAGAGGTGGTTGTGATCATAGATTATGCAGATATGGTTGTGATCATAGACTATGCAGAGATGGTTGTGATCATAGACTATGCAGAGGTGGTTGTGATCATAGACTATGCAGATATGGTTGTGATCATAGACTATGCAGAGATGGTTGTGATCATAGACTATGCAGAGGTGGTTGTGATCATAGACTATGCAGAGATGGTTGTGATCATAGACTATGCAGAGATGGTTGTGATCATAGACTATGCAGAGATGGTTGTGATCATAGACTATGCAGAGGTGGTTGTGATCATAGACTATGCAGATATGGTTGTGATCATAGACTATGCAGAGGTGGTTGTGATCATAGACTATGCAGAGGTGGTTGTGATCATAGACTATGCAGAGATGGTTGTGATCATAGACTATGCAGAGATGGTTGTGATCATAGACTATGCAGATATGGTTGTGGTTATAGACTATGCAGAGGTGGTTGTGATCATAGACTATGCAGAGATGGTTGTGATCATAGACTATGCAGAGGTGGTTGTGGTTATAGACAATATAGAGGTGGTTGTGGTTATAGACAATATAGAGGTGGTTGTGGTTATTGGCTCTAGTCAGGTGATTGTCGTTATTGAATGCAGAGAGTTGGTTGTGAGTCATTACGATATTGAGGTGGTTGGTGATTACCGATTTCATAAAAATCGATGTTGAGTATAGAATATATAGAGGTGGCTGTGGTTATAAGTTATGCAGAGTTGGTTAGTGCAGCCATTCAGATTTAAAAAAAAAAAAAAAAAAAACATCACTTATTAGAAACTGGACATCAAATCGCATGGACTTTGCAAAACTCAATGAATGCCTGGATGACATTTTGGGTTTGTTTGTTTCGTTTTTTAAAACTACAGTGAAACCTCTCATAACGAGCATGGAATCTCTCATAACGAGCATAATTCGTTCCAGGATCTTACTCGTTAAGCGAAACACTCGTTAAACGAAACAATGTTCCCATACAAATCAATGTAAAATACGCTAATGGGTTCCATGCTGAAAAAATACTCATTTTTCAAAAAAATGTATTAATATTTATTCAAATAAAATTACTTATGAATTGTTAACAGCTTGGAATACAATGTAGATTTGAAACGAAAAACGTAAATAAAAATATGAATTTATGACAAATAATTAAACCTTTTTAACTAGAAAACTGTCTAAAGACATTTGTTTTTGTCGACGCTTCAAAATTTGACGAAAATGTGTCACAGCATTATCATTGGATAAATTTGTAGCACGAATAGCCACCTCCTTATTAGGGTTTTGCTTCTCAATGTACGATGCAACAGTTTCCCATGCTTTCAGCATTTCTCTTATTGCGCTAGAAGATTGTTGCTCTGCTACTTCCTCCTCCATTAATGAGCTCGCCTCCATAATTTCTTACTACAAAACACGATGCAACTCCATGAGCTCTTCGGTGGTCAACTCTTGACTGTGCTCTTTCACAAGCTCTTTAATATCGTTGTTGTCCACCTCGAGGCCCATGATANTGGTTGTGATCATAGACTATGCAGAGATGGTTGTGATCATAGACTATGCAGAGGTGGTTGTGGTTATAGACAATATAGAGGTGGTTGTGGTTATAGACAATATAGAGGTGGTTGTGGTTATTGGCTCTAGTCAGGTGATTGTCGTTATTGAATGCAGAGAGTTGGTTGTGAGTCATTACGATATTGAGGTGGTTGGTGATTACCGATTTCATAAAAATCGATGTTGAGTATAGAATATATAGAGGTGGCTGTGGTTATAAGTTATGCAGAGTTGGTTAGTGCAGCCATTAAGATTTAAAAAAAAAAAAAAAAAAACATCACTTATTAGAAACTGGACATCAAATCGCATGGACTTTGCAAAACTCAATGAATGCCTGGATGACATTTTGGGTTTGTTTGTTTCGTTTTTTAAAACTACAGTGAAACCTCTCATAACGAGCATGGAATCTCTCATAACGAGCATAATTCGTTCCAGGATCTTACTCGTTAAGCGAAACACTCGTTAAACGAAACAATGTTCCCATACAAATCAATGTAAAATACGCTAATGGGTTCCATGCTGAAAAAATACTCATTTTTCAAAAAAATGTATTAATATTTATTCAAATAAAATTACTTATGAATTGTTAACAGCTTGGAATACAATGTAGATTTGAAACGAAAAACGTAAATAAAAATATGAATTTATGACAAATAATTAAACCTTTTTAACTAGAAAACTGTCTAAAGACATTTGTTTTTGTCGACGCTTCAAAATTTGACGAAAATGTGTCACAGCATTATCATTGGATAAATTTGTAGCACGAATAGCCACCTCCTTATTAGGGTTTTGCTTCTCAATGTACGATGCAACAGTTTCCCATGCTTTCAGCATTTCTCTTATTGCGCTAGAAGATTGTTGCTCTGCTACTTCCTCCTCCATTAATGAGCTCGCCTCCATAATTTCTTACTACAAAACACGATGCAACTCCATGAGCTCTTCGGTGGTCAACTCTTGACTGTGCTCTTTCACAAGCTCTTTAATATCGTTGTTGTCCACCTCGAGGCCCATGATATTGGCCAATGACACAATCTCGTTAACTGTAGACGCCACAGGTACTGTCTCAAAATCACATTCAACAACACTCTCTGGCCAAAGTTTTTTTCCAAGCAGAAGTGAGGGAAAAAGGGACTTCCCTTTTCTGCGTAACTCGTTATGCGAAATGTCGCTCGTTAAGGGAGCAACTTCTTCAATTTTTTTTTTGCTCGTTATGCAAATTACTCGTTATAAGAGGTGCTCGTTATGAGAGGTTCCACTGTATTAATTTTTACTTTTCAAATTGTGGCGTTAATAAATTTCAAGTGAATAATCCTTTTTTCTTTTAGTGGGGAGGAAAAGTGTGGGGGGTGGGAGGGACAATTGTTAATGCTTCGTTTGCTTCTCCTAAAATTTCGGAGGATCCATTGGATGACACAGCCACTGGGAGATTCGCCCCTGATGGTTGTAGAGCCGATGATCGGTGGCTCATATTTGGATCAACTGGTGGTTACGTCATCACTGAATTGTGGCTTTACGACGTGGCTTTTTAATCAACTTTACCCGCTAAACACCACCACACACCCTCTCGCGTTCTCTTTCAATATCAAAGTTACCCTTGTCTTCCTTCCAACGTCTACAGACCAAACAAACACATTACGAGCAAAGCTAACGGCGGTAATCTGGCTGGTGATTATCCATTCACGGTCGCGCGAAATGTGGCTGCTCTTATTAAATGTGTTTTGTGAGAAAACAAGCCATTTTCGTGTAGGGCGTGAACCAGCTACGTAACTGAACGTGGAGGCCATCATTATAAGCGCAAATTGGTGTCTCAGTTAAATTTTTTGAGTTCATTATCTGTTGCACTCAATGTTCTGATGGGTCGCATTCGCCGTCACTGACACCAGCAATGGAGTCGTTACATTAAATTTATTTACCAGGTCAGTCCAAAGCCCGAAATCAAAAGGTCATAAGGTGCAGCGCTTTTTCTCCAGTTCAGAAAAAAAAACCTACCTAAAATATGGGGTTGAGGGGGGTGTGGACAGGGGTGGGGTTTGGGGGGTATTCATTTTGAGTGGTGGAGGTACATGATTAAGGCCGGCGAAGTCAGCTCTCTAATTTGTCAGTTGTGTTGGTGGTTGTTGTCCAACATCGTTGTAACTGAATATCTGCCTGAGAAAACTTGGTGGTTGTCCAACATCGCTGTAACTGATTATCTGCCTGAGAAAACTTGGTTGTTGTCCAACATCGTTGTAACTGAATATCTGCCTGAGAAAACTTGGTTGTTGTCCAACATCGTTGTAACTGAATATCTGCCTGAGAAAACTTGGTTGTTGTCCAACATCGTTGTAACTGAATATCTGCCTGAGAAAACTTGGTGGTTGTCCAACATCGTTGTAACTGAATATCTGCCTGAGAAAACTTGGTGGTTGTCCAACATCGTTGTAACTGAATATCTGCCTGAGAAAACTTGGTTGTTGTCCAACATCGTTGTAACTGAATATCTGCCTGAGAAAACTTGGTGGTTGTCCAACATCGTTGTAACTGAATATCTGCCTGAGAAAACTTGGTTGTTGTCCAACATCGTTGTAACTGAATATCTGCCTGAGAAAACTTGGTGGTTGTCCAACATCGTTGTAACTGAATATCTGCCTGAGAAAACTTGGTTGTTGTCCAACATCGTTGTAACTGAATATCTGCCTGAGAAAACTTGGTGGTTGTCCAACATCGTTGTAACTGAATATCTGCCTGAGAAAACTTGGTTGTTGTCCAACATCGTTGTAACTGAATATCTGCCTGAGAAAACTTGGTGGTTGTCCAACATCGTTGTAACTGAATATCTGCCTGAGAAAACTTGGTTGTTGTCCAACATCGTTGTAACTGAATATCTGCCTGAGAAAACTTGGTGGTTGTCCAACATCGTTGTAACTGAATATCTGCCTGAGAAAACTTGGTTGTTGTCCAACATCGTTGTAACTGAATATCTGCCTGAGAAAACTTGGTGGTTGTCCAACATCGTTGTAACTGAATATCTGCCTGAGAAAACTTGGTTGTTGTCCAACATCGTTGTAACTGAATATCTGCCTGAGAAAACTTGGTGGTTGTCCAACATCGTTGTAACTGAATATCTGCCTGAGAAAACTTGGTGGTTGTCCAACATCGTTGTAACTGAATAGCTGCCTGAGAAAACTTGGTGGTTGTCCACCATCGTTGTAACTGAATATCTGCCTGAGAAAACTTGGTTGTTGTCCAACATCGTTGTAACTGAATATCTGCCTGAGAAAACTTGGTTGTCCAACATCGTTGTAACTGAATATCTGCCTGAGAAAACTTGGTTGTCCAACATCGTTGTAACTGAATATCTGCCTGAGAAAACTTGGTTGTCCAACATCGTTGTAACTGAATATCTGCCAGAGAAAACTTGGTGGTTGTTTGTTTTTTTTCCTTTTGTTTTTTTTTTTAATTTCCTGACTTTCCCTCTATGTTGTTATTTACAAAAAATATAAATGTGTCAGAAATGTGTTCAATGTGTTCAATGTGTTCAATGTGTTCAATGTGTTCAATGTGTAGGTCATTGGAGGAAGGATTTGTCAAACTTTGAAATATGAAAACTTCTTGCAACGCTATGCAGGAATCTACCCCCCCCCCCTTCCCGCACACACAACCTTGGCGAAGCTGGTTTCAAAATTACAAGAAACAGCACAGATCCTGCAATGGTTCTATAGATAGCTGCTCACTCTGGCGTGGACTGTGTCAGGCTCCGATGATGACTTGGAAGAACTCAGCCTTGCCGCTCGTTACGCATGAGCGGAGCAACGCTCACATCAAATCGGTGAAGTGAGTCCGTTACATACCAAGGATTCTGTAAATTAAAAAAAAAAATTTTGTTAACCTTTACATGACGTCACCTGTAGTGAAACAGTACTCGATTTTACCGCTTCGGATGAATGTAAAATACATAATTACATCTTATAGGAAGTTATTAAAATCATCTAGTCGTGTAACAGCTTATTTTAATGTATGGACCTTAGCACTTTACATTCTTAATAGGGCACTTACTTTTACATTTCAAATTCACCAAGGTTCCATCTTGAATAGCTTTGCGTTTCATTTTAAATCATATTTTATCCTCTGATTGTTATTTTTTTTTAAACGAAACTCAAAAATCATCTCCATCTCGTTGAAACATACAACACATACAAAACACAAACATACCAAATCCACCGGTATGAAGTCATTGTTGAGACATAAATAGTGAGCTGTCACCTTGTTAGCTCTTACCGATAATCGCCCGCTGAAATGCCGTTAAGACACAATTCATTTTAAATGACAAGATTTGAACTCATTGCTTACATTATAGTTGAGACTGACAATCAGTTTTTTTCTTAAACAATTTAATCAGCACTTCGAAAATAAAACATTAGATAGAGTTTTTTTTTTTTTTTTTTTTTTTTTTTTTAAATAAAATTAATAAGTGTGTATTTGATGATGTCCATGTCGGAGAGTTTCTATGTCAGTGAGCATCGAGTACAAAGTAACGTGAAGACTTCTTTTAGGAATAGCGGGTCAGTTATGTATAGGGGCGTAAATAAGGGGGTCAAGTACGGGGGGGGGGGGGATTTCAGTCTTGGGGGGGGTTTTTCACCTTTATTCTGTTGTTTTTGTTTTTTTTGGTGGGGGGATTTCAGTCATGGGGGCGGTTTTTCACCTTTATACTGTTGTTTTTGTTTTTTTTGGGTAGGGGCATAATCTGCTAATGACACATTTTTTTTTTTCTATTCGCGGAACTGGGGCGTCAAAAATCGTGATGCTCCCTGGGAGGGAATAATGATTCAGTTAACTCCGTCACAGGTTAAGTGTTAAGGACTAAGTAGCACACGTTTGAGTGTGAGGAACCCTTGCTCCAGAAATACATGTGGTTGTAAGTCTTTGTTTACGGTTCAAAGAGAAGACAAAAAAACCATCTACGTCACATCGGTTCTGCTGCAATGACATGTGGGCCTATCAGTGGCGTAGCCAGGATGAGTGCAGCCCGGGGCGGGCAAAGTCTCTGCCTTTGGCCGAAAATTCCACCACTCAATATACATTTTTTAAATATTTTTCCGACGGCGGAGCCCCCCCCCCCCTCCCCCCTTTTCCGTAAACTCTTCCAACGCCACTGGGTTCTATGAAAAGTTGTAAACTGCAGCAATTACTAATTAGTTGACACTGGACGCCTCACAATTGATTTGATTGGACACGTTTCAGTCATGAAACTTTAAAAAAAAATTTTTTTTGCTCGTGCGGCGACCCTGGAGATGTAGAGACTTGACATTAAAAACATTTTAAAAAGCCATCTTTAAGATGTTCTTGAGACCAAGCAAAGACGCGAAGAAATCACACACCCCGTGCACGCGTATCCGCCATCGGCATGCATAAGTTGAGAACCGCCGACACAGACACCCGCCCACCATGTCATCGATGAGAACAATAGATGGCGCGTGCTACAAGGGATGCCTTTCCCAGCCATCTTTCAACACTGAGCTGTTTCCATCGGAGTCGGGCCGACGCTGCAGCAGGTCTGACATTAGCTGACTGGTTGTCTTCGTCACAAGGATGGATGACTCGAGTGTTATTACCATGTACCGCACAGCTGTCTTTCTTTCAATTTCAGTTCATAATAATTTTCGATCAGGATGAATTTTAATCATTAAAGTTCTCATAATTCAACGGAAAGATCGAAACTGGACTTCGTGAAATGGTTTCTGAGATTTCTTTATGGATTAGAAAAATACATTCGCAGCACCACTTTAAAAAACCAGTTTCATTAAAAATCTTTTTTTTTTTTTTTTAAATTCCCAATCTGACTGCTGAAGCACACACCACCTCCTCCCAACCATAACTTCCGCCCTTGACTAACGATTTCGCCTGTTCATCAATGATCTGCTTCTTATCGCCCCCAATGAGCAACTGCTCTCAACTGCTCTCCATTTGATAACAAGTTTTAGATTTTTAGACCATCTTATTTTGTTTCTATTCCGCACACTGCATCTTGCCTCATTTTTCTACACAAAATTGACCCGACTGAAACCAATGCATTGTGCGTCTGGGTGGGGGTGCATGTGGGGATGTGTGGAGGTGTATGTGTGTGGGTGTGTGTGTGGGGGTGTATTTGCAACTCCACGTTTAGCAGGTGTGGTAAAAAAACAAAACAAATCAGGTAATTAACTTAAATTAGAATTTTAAAATTTGTATTGCGAAATGAACCAGACTATTTTTTTTTTTAGAGTAAATGAGTGGGGGGGGGGGTTTAAATATTGGGTTCGTCTGGTTTGTTTGTTCAGGGGCGTACATTGTGATGTGGGTTTGGTGGGTGGGGGGATAATATTATCTGTAGGCATAGCTAGGACTAAGAAGTTTTACTGTCGAATGCACCCTTGCTCATAATTTCACTCATAAATCCGCTTAACCCGCCGTTCCGTAACTCATAAATCGGCTAAGCTCGCCGTTCCGTCACTCATAAATTACGATCATAGTCCTCCATCTCATCTATGTCCCAACTTATAATTGTACTACAATCCAGGATTAAATCATATGTGTTCTCGTTGTTAAATTTCATTGTGTCTCATTATTTCAAAGTAAGTATACTATCCAAATCCAGCTGGACGATCTCGTTATCATTCCGTTCCTTACTTACATTAGCAAACTTGGGAAAGGTACAGTTGGTAATGTTTCATTTGGTCAACATCGACCCCCCGTAAAAAAATGTAAAATACATGCAGTCAACAAGAAAACACAAACATTTCGAATGTTTGAAACTATGGTCAGACAAGATCAATTACATTGTCACCTGGCGCGTGTGTAAAGTACTCTCAGTTCCACGTCTGGGGCGTCAGTTCAAATATTACTGCCAGGTCCATTAAAAGTATTAAAGGACACTAACTCATTGCATCAAAGGTGAACATCTGGATTTTCTTTTGTGTGCATGTATCTTGAATGGTAACCTGATTTAGTTGATGTCTGATTTAGTTGATGTCTGATTTGGATGATGTCTGATTTGGGTGATGTCTGATTTGGGTGATGTCTGATTTGGGTGATGTCTGATTTGGTTGATGTCTGATTTGGGTGATGTCTGATTTGGGTGATGTCTGATTTGGGTGATGTCTCAAATCACAAGAAAATGACTCCTCAAAACGTCGGACACCTAAAAAACCAAGAAGAACATCTTAGACTCATATCCTGTAGTTTAGAGTCCGCACTCTGCAAGCAAAGAGCATTAGAAATGATAGATGGTGGTGTATCTTACTTTCATCCCAGTGACGCTGTTCACCACAGGGGTGTCCAATAACAAACGATGTTATTGTCGCATCCAATCAGAAAAAGACATTTCGTCCCGCATTTAAATCAAAGTGCGATGTCCGGTGTGTCACAGACTTAAGCTCCGGATAAAAGATGAGAAACACTGTCCCGTCTCCGGAGCTGCATTACTCGTTTCAAACCTTCGACTCCAGTAAGTAATAAACTCTAAGACTCCGAAACGCTGATTCAGTCGTCGTAACTGTTCAAACGCCCTTTAACCCATGTCGTACCAACTAGAAGTGCGACTGTTTAACTTATATTTTAACCCATATCGTACCAACTAGAAGTACGACTGATTAACTTATAGTTTAACCCATATCGTACCAACTAGAAGTGCGACTGTTTAACTTCCACTTTAACCCGTATCGTACAGCAAGAATTTCGACAGTCTAATTCCCTTTTAACCCATATCGTACCAACTAGAAGTACGACTTTCCAACTTCCACTTTAACCCGTATCTTACAGCTATAAATTCAACAGAATGATTCCCTTTTAACCCATATCGTACCAACTAGAAATACTACCAATGCGGGTGTCGAGGGTTAATTAAACAAGGGAACAAACGCCTCGAGATAGAGTAACATCTCCTAACATAAGGAAGGCTCGCACCGCACACCTTTACACACGGGCCTCCCGTTTTGGTGTCAGCACCGTTTGTGAGACTTCAAACAGGTTTTTGTGATAATAGCGTAGATAATGTGGGAAACAGAGATGAAAGATGGTGATGGGAGCTACGTTAAGAAAGAAAAAAAAACAAGAAAATGCGTAATGATTTTTCTGGTGTCGTTTGCATAACGTCGAAAAAAAATCACCAAGTCCTTTCATATTTTTGCTTACATCTAACGATGCTTGTTCTTTTTTCTTGTATATCTGGGATTCGGTAAATAGAGCTACCGTTTTATGCGTTGATGATGTCATTACTTAAGTCTTTCTGGCGTGAAGATATTTCTTTTAGCTTGTTGTCGCTACATTCGTGGTTTAAACACAGTCATAAGGAGGTGTTTCTTGTTGAGATTCTCCCGCCATGATGATGGCTGCGTTGTTTCCGAGCGATGAATCACTGATCTCTGCATTAATCCTCATGTACAGTGGCTGGAAACCTTCTGGGGATGTTGTGCCAACCCGGGATTGATAAGTTATTCAGTGGGCCGAAAACCTAAATGGAATAAC
>CAXITT010000535.1:269833-304833 GCA_964033795.1 Lymnaea stagnalis | reverse complement strand
TTCATGAACCAACCCCACTCACCGTCCTTCATGAACCAACCCCACTCACCGTCCTTCATGAACCAACCCCATTCACCGTCCTTCATGAACAGACCCCACTCACCGTCCTTCATGAACCAACCCCATTCACCGTCCTTCATGAACCAACCCCACTCACCGTCCTTCATGAACAAACCCCACTCACCGTCCTTCATGAACCAACCCCACTCACCGTCCTTCATGAACCAACCCCATTCACCGTCCTTCATGAACCGACCCCACTCACCGTCCTTCATGAACCAACCCCATTCACCGTCCTTCATGAACAGACCCCACTCACCGTCCTTCATGAACCAACCCCATTCACCGTCCTTCATGAACAGACCCCACTCACCGTCCTTCATGAACCAACCCCATTCACCGTCCTTCATGAACCAACCCCATTCACCGTCCTTCATGAACAGACCCCATTCACCGTCCTTCATGAACCAACCCCATTCACCGTCCTTCATGAACAGACCCCACTCACCGTCCTTCATGAACCAACCCCATTCACGGTCCTTCATGAACCAACCCCACTCACTGTCCTTCATGAACAGACCCCATTCACCGTCCTTCATGAACCAACCCCATTCACCGTCCTTCATGAAAAGACCCCATTCACGGTCCTTCATGAACCAACCCCACTCACCGTCCTTCATGAACCAACCCCACTCACCGTCCTTTATAAACCAACCCCAATCACCGTCCTTCATGAACCAACCCCACTCACCGTCCTTCATGAACAGACCCCATTCGTCGCCCTTCATGAACCAACCCCATTCACCGTCCTTCATGAACCAACCCCAATCACCGTCCTTCATGAACCAACCCCATTCACCGTCCTTCATGAACCAACCCCAATCACCGTCCTGCATGAACCAACCCCATTCACCGTCCTTCATGAACCAACCCCAATCACCGTCCTTCATGAACCAACCCCATTCACCGTCCTTCATGAACCAACCCCATTCACCGTCCTTCATGAACCAACCCCATTCACCGTCCTTCATGAACCAACCCCATTCACCGTCCTTCATGAACCAACCCCACTCACCGTCCTTCATGAACCAACCCCATTCACCATCCTTCATGAACCAACCCCACTCACCGTCCTTCATGAACCAACCCCACTCACCGTCCTTCATGAACCAACCCCATTCACCATCCTTCATGAACCAACCCCATTCACCATCCTTCATGAACCAACCCCATTCACCGTCCTTCATGAACCAACCCCACTCACCGTCCTTCATGAACCAACCCCACTCACCATCCTTCATGAACCAACCCCATTCACCGTCCTTCATGAAAAAAACCCACTCACCGTCCTTCATGAACCAACCCCACTCACGGTCCTTCATGAACCAACCCCACTCACCATCCTTCATGAACCAACCCCATTCACCGTCCTTCATGAAAAAAACCCACTCACCGTCCTTCATGAACCAACCCCACTCACCGTCCTTCATGAACCAACCCCACTCACCGTCCTTCATGAACCAACCCCACTCACCGTCCTTCATGAACCAACCCCACTCACCGTCCTTCATGAACCAACCCCACTCACCGTCCTTCATGAACCAACCCCACTCACCGTCCTTCATGAACCAACCCCACTCACCGTCCTTCATGAACCAACCCCACTCACCGTCCTTCATGAACCAACCCCACTCACCGTCCTTCATGAACCAACCCCACTCACCGTCCTTCATGAACCAACCCCACTCACCGTCCTTCATGAACCAACCCCACTCACCGTCCTTCATGAACCAACCCCACTCACCGTCCTTCATGAACCAACCCCACTCACCGTCCTTCATGAACCAACCCCACTCACCGTCCTTCATGAACCAACCCCACTCACCGTCCTTCATGAACCAACCCCACTCACCGTCCTTCATGAACCAACCCCACTCACCGTCCTTCATGAACCAACCCCACTCACCGTCCTTCATGAACCAACCCCACTCACCGTCCTTCATGAACCAACCCCACTCACCGTCCTTCATGAACCAACCCCACTCACCGTCCTTCATGAACCAACCCCACTCACCGTCCTTCATGAACCAACCCCACTCACCGTCCTTCATGAACCAACCCCACTCACCGTCCTTCATGAACCAACCCCACTCACCGTCCTTCATGAACCAACCCCACTCACCGTCCTTCATGAACCAACCCCACTCACCGTCCTTCATGAACCAACCCCACTCACCGTCCTTCATGAACCAACCCCACTCACCGTCCTTCATGAACCAACCCCACTCACCGTCCTTCATGAACCAACCCCACTCACCGTCCTTCATGAACCAACCCCACTCACCGTCCTTCATGAACCAACCCCACTCACCGTCCTTCATGAACCAACCCCACTCACCGTCCTTCATGAACCAACCCCACTCACCGTCCTTCATGAACCAACCCCACTCACCGTCCTTCATGAACCAACCCCACTCACCGTCCTTCATGAACCAACCCCACTCACCGTCCTTCATGAACCAACCCCACTCACCGTCCTTCATGAACCAACCCCACTCACCGTCCTTCATGAACCAACCCCACTCACCGTCCTTCATGAACCAACCCCACTCACCGTCCTTCATGAACCAACCCCACTCACCGTCCTTCATGAACCAACCCCACTCACCGTCCTTCATGAACCAACCCCACTCACCGTCCTTCATGAACCAACCCCACTCACCGTCCTTCATGAACCAACCCCACTCACCGTCCTTCATGAACCAACCCCACTCACCGTCCTTCATGAACCAACCCCACTCACCGTCCTTCATGAACCAACCCCACTCACCGTCCTTCATGAACCAACCCCACTCACCGTCCTTCATGAACCAACCCCACTCACCGTCCTTCATGAACCAACCCCATTCACCGTCCTTCATGAACCAACCCCACTCACCGTCCTTCATGAACCAACCCCATTCACCGTCCTTCATAAACCGACCCAATTCACCGTCCTTCATGAACCAACCCCATTCACCGTCCTTCATGAACCGACCCCATTCACCGTCCTTCATGAACCAACCCCATTCACCGTCCTTCATAAACAGACCCAATTCACCGTCCTTCATGAACCAACCCCAATCACCGTCCTTCATGAACCAACCCCAATCACCGTCCTTCATGAACCAACCCCAATCACCGTCCTTCATGAACCAACCCCATTCACCGTCCTTCATGAACAGACCCAATTCACCGTCCTTCATGAACCAACCCCATTCACCGTCCTTCATGAACAGACCCCATTCACCGTCCTTCATGAACCAACCCCACTCACCGTTCTTCGTGAATCTACCCCACTCACTGCCTTCCCTTCGCTGGTGATCACATTGTACTTCAACATTCTCGTCTTTCTATTTCGTTTTTAAAAAAAATAATAATTCTTCAATATCATTCGTTTCTGCTCAAACTTTTAGACTTTCCTTCTTCTTGTTGTTGATGTGATGTTAAGATACGTCTCTGTCTAGCCTGTAGTTGCAGCTGTCTATGCTTAGCCTGTAGTTGCAGCTGTCGATGCTTAGCCTGTAGTTGCAGCTGTCTATGCTTAGCCTGGAGTTTTTGCTGTCTTTGTTTAGCCTGTGATTTCAGCTGTCTTTGTTTAGCCTGTGATTTCAGCTGTCTCGGTTTAGCCTGTGATTTCAGCTGTCTCTGTTTAGCCTGGGATTTCAGCTGTCTCTGTTTAGCCTGTGATTTCAGCTGTCTCGGTTTAGCCTGTGATTTCAGCTGTCTCTGTTTAGCCTGGGATTTCAGCTGTCTCTGTTTAGCCTGTGATTTCAGCTGTCTCTGTTTAGCCTGTGATTTCAGCTGTCTCTGTTTAGCCTTGGATTTAAACTGTCTCTGTTTAGCCTGTGATTTCAGCTGTCTCTGTTTAGCCTGGGATTTCAGCTGTCTCTGTTTAGCCTGTGATTTCAGCTGTCTCTGTTTAGCCTTGGATTTCAGCTGTCTGTGTTTAGCCTGTGATTTCAGCTGTCTGTGTTTAGCCTGTGATTTCAGCTGTCTCTGTTTAGCCTGGGATTTCAGCTGTCTCGGTTTAGCCTGGGATTTCATCTGTCTCCGTTTAGCCTTGGATTTAAACTGCCTCTGTTTAGCCAGGGCTTTCAGCTGTTTTATTCGTCTTATAATTCCTCGGGGATGAATTTCTGAAAAGCTTTATTATCTTCTATATTGAATTAGCCGTGACTTTGTATTGAAAAGAAATGTGACTTTATAATGCGAAAAGATGGGAACGATGAAAGCCTTTGAAAACAAAGTTTTTGTAGCGTACAATGAGGATGTTGCCGTGGGCGCCAAATCACAGGGAAGAGGGCGCCTATATTAAGAGGGTGCCTATATTAAGAGGGCGCCTATATTCAGGTTATGATGGGCGCATGAATCCCATGATTGTTGTTTTTAAGAAAACTAGTTCATGTCTGTACAATCTGATCCCCCCTCCCCCCCCCCTGTGTGTACATGCGTACACATGTTGCCGAGCCTAATCTCTAACTCCATGTATATTATTCGTCATCCCGCCTGGGCATGTCAACCAACTGACCCTGTCCATCATGGACTGATAACGTCGCTTGGACCGTCTCACTGGCCTCTCTGATTTCATAAATACACAGAACCTGAGACCCGCTGACCCGCTTATCTCTTCAAACCGTCGTCTCACAGTCGGTGGGGGGGGGGGGGAAGAGTTGGCACCCCTTTCAGAAGTGGGGTGAAATGATATGTTTTGGCCCCACGATTGTTGGCCGNAAGAGGGCGCCTATATTAAGAGGGTGCCTATATTAAGAGGGCGCCTATATTCAGGTTATGATGGGCGCATGAATCCCATGATTGTTGTTTTTAAGAAAACTAGTTCATGTCTGTACAATCTGATCCCCCCTCCCCCCCCCCTGTGTGTACATGCGTACACATGTTGCCGAGCCTAATCTCTAACTCCATGTATATTATTCGTCATCCCGCCTGGGCATGTCAACCAACTGACCCTGTCCATCATGGACTGATAACGTCGCTTGGACCGTCTCACTGGCCTCTCTGATTTCATAAATACACAGAACCTGAGACCCGCTGACCCGCTTATCTCTTCAAACCGGCGTCTCACAGTCGGTGGGGGGGGGGGAAGAGTTGGCACCCCTTTCAGAAGTGGGGTGAAATGATATGTTTTGGCCCCACGATTGTTGGCCGGCGCACAATCGAATGGGGTTGTTTTATGTTACTGAGCTGGTCAGTCATGAGTGAGCAGGTCCGTCATGAGTGGGTCAATTATGAGTGGGTCAGTCATGGGGCAGGTAACCCCAGTCGAAACTAAGTATCGCTGGTGTCTGAGTCGTTAGCAGCTTACAGGGGTCGGAAAAGTGCACATGAATTGATATACCGGATAAAAACTGAAACACGATGATGTGATTATTCCAGAAGAGAAACCGGAAGTTCTCATTCCAGTTTGCTCCTGAAACAAAATGTACGACAAACCGCGACATTATGATGTCAGACTGTAGCTAGAAACTGAAACATTCATTCAGAGCCGTAGGCAGTACACTGATCTTGACACTGTGGCACTAGATCTTGACACTGTGGCACTAGATCTTGACATTGTGGCACTAGATCTTCACGCTGTGACACTAGGTCTTGACATTGTGCGACTAGGTCTTGACACTGTGCCACTAGATCTTGATATTGTGCGACTAGGTCTTGACACTGTGCCACTAGATCTTGATATTGTGCCACTAAATCTTGAAACTTTGCCACTAGATTTTGACACTGTGCCACTATATCTTGACACTCTGCCACTAGATCTTGACACTCTGCCACTAGATCTTGACATGGCGCAACTAGCTCTTGGCATTATTAGACATTTTTGGATGAGATCTGATAAACTGTTGAACAACTATTGTGATTGAGACAGATGTATGGTATACAAATAATATACTATATATATAAAGATACACCGAGTTGTCGGGAGAGACCGAATAAACAAGAGAGAGAACAAGGGTGAGGGAGAGACCGAATAAACAAGAGAGAGAACAAGGGTGAGGGAGAGATCGAATAAACAAGAGAGAGAACAAGGGTGAGGGAGAGACCGAATAAACAAGAGAGAGAACAAGGGTGAGGGAGAGACCGAATAAACAAGAGAGAGAACAAGGGTGAGGGAGAGATCGAATAAACAAGAGAGAGAACAAGGGTGAGGGAGAGATCGAATAAACAAGAGAGAGAACAAGGGTGAGGGAGAGATCGAATAAACGAGAGAGAGAACAAGGGTGAGGGAGAGATCGAATAAACGAGAGAGAGAACAAGGGTGAGGGAGAGATCGAATAAACGAGAGAGAGAACAAGGGTGAGGGAGAGATCGAATAAACGAGAGAGAGAACAAGGGTGAGGGAGAGATCGAATAAACGAGAGAAAGAGAGAGAGATAGATCAAGGGACGGGGGGGGGGGCGCAGTAAGAAATACGCAAAGACTAGGATAAAGTTTACGATTTATAGAGATAAAGGATAGATAGAAAAGGAGAGAGAAATAGGGAGACAGAGCAATAGAGAGAAAAAGAGAGAGAGAGAGGGAGAGCTATCGAAGACGTGTGGCGCAAATAGATCTAAGCCTACATGAGTATCCCCCATGACACAATAACAGTATTGTTATTTAACACCGACCTTTCATCAAACCATTAGAGTCATTATTTATAATTTTAAAGTAAAATATGGACCTAGAGATCACCTGCTTTTTAAATACACTTTTTAAAAGTCGGTAGGGTGGGGGGGGGGGTATTTGAGAGATCATAATGGCGACGGGACGTCAGAAGACAAACTTCTTAGAATGATGGTGTTAAAAATGTAAGAAGATACGATTAGGTACGTCACGCAGTGGGCCTAGGTACGTCACGCAGTGGGCCAGCTTAGGATACACATTTCACAGGAGTATTTACATTCAAAATTGTATTGGGGGACAGCAGCGTAACCCACGACAGCAGCGTAACCCACGACAGCCGCGTAGCCCACGACAGCAGCGTAACCCACGACAGCCGCGTAGCCCAAGGCATATCCTTGATGTAGCGCAAATGATAATTAACGAAAGCGCTAGGCTAAAACCAACTCGCTGTGTGACGCCCACTCTGTGTTATGTTTTGTTTTCTTTTAAAATATGGTATGTGACAAAATGTACAATCCTTGGATCAAGAACGAGCAATGGTACATGGTTCCAGAAGCGCGAGTTCCAAACAGAATATGTTAGTTGGGTACTGTACATTTAATGGGGAATGATTGTTTGAGAGACATTGAATTGTTGAATGATTGTTTGAGAGACATTGAACTGTTGAATGATTGTTTGAGAGACATTGAGTTGTTGAATGATTGTTTGAGAGACATTGAGTTGTTGAATGATTGTTTGAGAGACATTGAGTTGTTTAATGATTGTTTGAGAGACATTGAGTTGTTGAATGATTGTTTGAGAGACATTGAGTTGTTTAATGATTCTTTGAGATACATTAAATTGTCGAATGCCTGATTGAGAGACATTGAGTTGTTGAATGATTGTAGGAGAGACATTGAACTGTTGAATGATTGTTTGAGAGACATTGACCGGAACGTGAGGTCATCATACCCATCGTGAATTTAAGTAAGTCGTGTCCATCCCGGGTCGCAAAAGTTAATGTTTTAAAATAACGGAATGCCTCAGAAAGCTCGCGCTGATACGATACACTCAGGGGTAGGCAGGCAACCGGTGTGGGGGGGGGGGTGACGGTGGACCTACTCAAATTAAAACACAGGAGCAGGGACCTCTTGCAAGATGACGGCCTGATACTAAGAGAGTTAATCATCTGGCTACAAGAACGATGATGTGTCCAATTTTAAAAAAAAGGCATATTCCACCAATAGGGACGCCAAGGGAGGGGCAAAATTGACAGCATTCCAATCAAAGGTTGAAGAAAATTCCATATTTGATACATATTATTATTATAGAGAAAACACAACTTGTAAAGAGTCAAAAGGAGAGAGAGAGTGTAAGTCTTTTTATGGCCAACCTTTGAAGATGTGAAGAATGAGAAGAAAAGAGGGGGGGCAGGGGGCAGCACACACACACACACATAAACAAAAAGTGAGGTGTCTGAATATACGTTCCCGATGGGTTTTCTCCCCTAGACAATCACTCTTTTTGTTTTGGAAAAAAAAAGGTGCATCCACTGGCCTCCACTGTTAGAGATTTCGAGTTTTAGGAATAAAAACAAAGATCAGAAGCCGTGTTCCATGTTTTGATCTCACTCGCAAAACAAAATAATCAAAATGAAATTGTTTAAAATAAATGAGGAACACTGTTTTATTTTCAAGACCCACTTTGATTAACTTCCGGAAACACGTGTTTTCCTTACATTGTTGTCCAAATCAAAGGAGGAAACAATTCAACCTGTCAAATAGTTGAAGATTAAACGCTTGTTTAGTCTGGGTTAATGTTCCTTTCCGCAACATTCAAAGCACTGAGAGGGCCTGTCCAATATTTCTTCTGTTACATAATTACTGTCAGTTGGATGTTGTAGTTTTTTTGGTGGAGAAACTCTCTTCATGTTGTTTGTAAAATACTCGGGATTTCCTTTTGTTCTCTATGTAAGTAACATAAATGGCTAAGACCTTTAAAGATTTTTAAAAAAAGGAAAATCTCTTCACTCGTGTATTGTTTGCCACCACTTGGGCTACCTAAATGTATCACAATCATCATCATCACCTTGAGCCGGTAGCTGTTTGGACCTGTGCCCTTTGTTCTGAGACCACGGTTGAAAAAATGCTGTCAGCTGGTCTTCTCCGGTCTCTTGCTTCATAATATAAGGTGTTGGTGTGATCTGGCGATTGTGATAGCTTATCGCGTGGCTTCGGCCCTGGTGGGCTGAAGGGGGATAAAGCCAAATTATTTACTGATTCCGTCTTTCCACCCCTATCACCCCTTCCACTCCACCCACTCCACCCAACCTCCTCCACCTGACAGACAGAAGAATAAAAGTATGAATATTACCAAATTCACTTCATATTTTCATAAATTTGTACCTTGACTTATCAAAGAAAAAGGTCTTTGAATTCTCGATGGCCTATCTGTTACTGGGGTTTTTATAGCAACTCTGCATTTACAACGAAATTTATTATTCATCTTAATATATATATATACACATAGATTGACGTTGTGATTCGATTGTCTTGCAGTTCACTGCCAGCACATGCGCTTCATAGACCAGCCAGCCAACCGATCTGCTGCCGTGGACTCCACAGTGGTTCTCAACTGTTCGGTGGCCAACAGGGAGGGGCTAGTTCAGTGGACCAAGGGTGGATTCGGCCTGGGAGTCGACAGGCACCTGCCCGGATTTGACCGCTACTCGATGGTTGGCAATGAAAACGAAGGTAGGTTTTGACTTGCTGCGCACATTTCTCTTGGCAAAGTCAGTGACGTCATGGCTTCGGAGTCTATTACTTGAATTATGACTCAGATATAAGCCGCAACTCACCAACATTATCGTGTCTGTTGGCAGATATAAAAAAAAACAAAAAAAGTAAAAACCCTTAATTTACGTCAATAAAACTATTTTAACAATACGATTCTAGATTGTTCGAGACTTAGCAGGAGAGACACTCGTTCATGTCCGGTCTAAAATTCCCCATCTTTTGATAGCATTTGATAGCATTTGATAGCATTTGATAGCATTTGATAGCATTTGATAGCATTTGAGCAACCATTAGCTGCGCTGAAAGGAATGTGTCATCTTATGTCAATGACACGTGTTGTCTGTCAGTCAGGTTCCACCACTATCATCACTAACACATCGTTGGAATCACTTCTTGAAATTTCACTCTACGGATTTCTTTCAATTGAACAGGAATGTTTCTAATGGGATTCAACACCGTGGCCCTTTCCTTGGACGTACACAAAACAAATACATGAAAAATTATTTGTCCTAAACCGCTACAGGAATACCTCCAGGGTTGGCAGCATGCTGGAAACACTAGGCTGGTCACCATTGGAGGAACAACGAAAACAATCCAGGCTCTCCATGATGTACAAGATAACTAATGGGCTGGTCCACTGTTCCAGTATTAAACAGAAACTCGTCCTTCTCCACCATAGACAGCGACGAGGCCATGACAGGCAATTCAGGCTCATACCAGCAAGAAGCCAGTATATGAGCTGCTCATTCCTGCCCAAGACAATCAGGGACTGGAACAATCTTTCAAAAGGAACGGTTGAGGCGACAACACTAGACACATTTGTGTCTATTGCCTCAAGCCTTCAAACCCCTAGTGCATGATTCCCTCACAAAGTGGCACTGGAAATCAGTGAAATTTCCTCATCAACACCAGGAACAGAAACATTGCAAATCCCATCTACATGCATAGGAGCCAAAATGATCAATAAATTGATCGTGGGCCCTTAAGATATAGAAGAAGAAGATTCGTTCATTAATATGCATATATTTTGAGTGTAATATTTACTTCATAAAAAAAGAAAGAAAAAACTAGCAATTAACTTCTAATTAAATATTCGCCGAAATTTTGTTTGAAACCGTCCAACTCCAGATGGTGACCTGGCGCGGAAATTAGAAAGCAGATAACGGTTTTGTTTTTACACAGCAAAGAGTAGCTACCCCTGAAGTTTGGAGGGAGATAACGATGTCTTATTTAGTAACCCTGCGCACGTGCTCATTTTCCCCGTACGTAAACACGATGTCACGTGAGCGGCCAGGGGGTTAGACTTGGCAGACACTTCACACCTTTCTGGGCCCCCTCCTCACCCCAGGCGCCCCCACCCCCTCTTCCATCGCGGGATGGGATGGTCTGATATATCCCAATCACTAATTATATCGGCGTCTGATTTTCGTCTCTGGCCTGAATGTTGACAGGAAGCGGTTCCTCATCTCAATACAAAGATTACCTTGAAGATCTCTGCCGATTGGCACAAATTTGCCTATGATGTGATAAAGCAAAAGCAAGAGGGTGGAGACAGCACATAGTAAATGTTTGGAAAGGGGAAAAGCTTGTTAAGAGGGAAATCGTGAGGAGGGGGGTGGGGGGGATTTGGAGAATAATAATTTTAGAAGAACCTGCTTTAGTAAAATCCATTTTTGTATGTACCAGTAAATATCCAATTTAACATGTGAGCTCATCATCATCATCAGTGGCACTACAGCAGTTCTATGGCCAGTTTTACCACATTCTATTCTTATCGATCCATGACTTGTCTCCGTGCACGGAGTTAATGGGAATGTCTAAGAAAGTGCGGCTTATCAGGACGAAGTGTCCAACCTGCCGATTCGTACTCTAAAAATTTCGTGTCAAGTTGTATCTATTAATATTATATTAGGCTCAGGGTGACCATGTTTGTATAAGGGTATAATCATTCATGAGGAAACCAAACAATGGATCTGAATCAAGTTTGACACGGTCATTCCTCCTGACCTACCGATGGTTCCTAGAAAGTTTGGTCCTAATCCCTTTATCATAAAAGCAGTAATGAAAAAAAATCGTAAAATGTTAAAGGTAAAGAGTGAAAAAAATACATGTTGTGTTTTATATTGAATGGCTTAAGTGGACGTTCAAGTTAAATTTTATTTTTTGGTGTACGCATTTTCAGAAAGCGTTATATTTAGAACGGTGCGCTGTCAAACATCTGTTCAAGGAAAGGTTTTCAGTGCGCTGATGTTTGATTGATTTATTGATTTATTTATTTTTGGTGCACGCTCTTTAAATAAAGCAATGTTCTGTGTGCTTTCAAAAGTCGTGAATTAGAACTATCCCATAATTCAAAGGTGTGCGTCAAGGATGCGTTGGGGCGCCAGGGGCGCTTACAGTCGTGGATGTTCTTGAAGTAATGTTCATAGACAAACTTTATTAAATAGCAGATGTGTGTATGGAAGGGAGAGTTGCTAGTGCGTTGTGAAAGGGGCGAGAGGGGGGGGAGGGGGTGGTCTCCTTCGTCAACTGGTTTGTGTGGGGCAAGTTGTTCAAATAAAGTTTGTTTGTTCTCCAACCTAAACTATTCACTGCTGTAAACTATGAAAGATTGAGTTCTTAGGTTCAAATGTGAGCTATAGATTTTTTTTTAAATTACTTTTAATGGACAGATCTAAACGAAACTTGGTACAAAGACAATTTAAAATCTAAATGGAAAAGCTGGAGGGTTTTGAATTCATAAAATTCACAACGGTCTGGGCCAGGGACACTAATTTGATTTTCCTGATGTATTTTTTTTTCTAAAATTGTACAACCGATTTTAATAGGACGGCTTTTCAACAACTTGTTATTGGTTATAAATATGTGATGAATTATTTAGTATCGGTATCTTAGTGATAACTGAAACGTCATATAATAGAACTGCCCCCCCCCAACCCCCACCCCTCCCACCGTTCTTATTTTTCCTTTAATTGAAAACGATAGAGTTACGGCAATTTGGTTTAAAGGCTTTAGTCTCGACAAAACCAAACAAAAAAAAAAAAAATCATTTCTAGACAATTCCAAGAGTTTAGTAACTTAAATTTTACTGAACCAGATGTTCTATTTTTATGTTTTTTTTGTCAACTTGATATTCCCCCCAACCCCCACCCCTCCCACCATTCTTATTTTTCCTTTAATTGAAAACGATAGAGTTACGGCAATTTGGTTTAAAGGCTTTAGTCTCGACAAAACCAAACAAAAAAAAAAAAAAATCATTTCTAGACAATTCCAAGAGTTTAGTAACTTAAATTTTACTGAACCAGATGTTCTATTTTTATGTTTTTTTTGTCAACTTGATATAAAATGTGTTTTCTGTAATATTAACTGAAACGGGATGGGCAACAAAATCAATTTTTGCAAGTTTTGTTACAAATCTGGCCTTTTATAGGAGAAAATTAAACATTTAATATTTATTTTAGCGAAGTGTTTTTGACTACGTGCTAGGTTATAACGCTTTATGAGATTTCCTTTCCACATACAAACCCGAGCGAAGCCGGGTACATAGGCTAGTTTTATCTAAACGTACCTCGTTTGGTGTCCACACCTAATCTCTAAGCATATCTCGGATCATGGCTTTAATAACCCTAAGAGAGGTTAATTGAAATACAGCTTCGAGATTAAACGATTTTTTTTTTAAACGACATTGACGTCATAGAGCTCACCATTGCAATGGAGATGTAAACACAACACAAACCAGAGTCATGCCGAATTTAATGTGAACTTTTTTAAAAAGAAAATCTTCATTTGTTATTTCTAAGCCAACTGACGTATTTACAAACCCCAACACGCTCGCGGAGTTTAAAACGAGGCTCTGAATTGTGTGGGTTTTTTAATGACTTAAGGCAAGGAAATTTAGCGCAAATTCTTGAAACATTACCACGAAACTTTAGAGGACCGGTATTTGAAACAACCTTGTAGAAAAATTTAAGATAAAGAGAAGATCGGTCTCTGTCCAAAAATATTGCAGTGGCTGACGACGTAAACACTAGTATTCACTTGTAAAAGCAAATGATCACACAAACACTAGTATTTACTTGTAAAAGCAAATGATCACACAAACACTAGTATTTACTTGTAAAAGCAAATGATCACACAAACACTAGTATTTACTTGTAAAAGCAAATGATCACACAAACACTAGTATTTACTTGTAAAAGCAAATGATCACACAAACACTAGTATTTACTTGTAAAAGCAAATGATCACACAAACACTAGTATTTACTTGTAAAAGCAAATGATCACACAAACACTAGTATTTACTTGTAAAAGCAAATGATCACACAAACACTAGTATTTACTTGTAAAAGCAAAGGATCACACAAACACTAGTATTTACTTGTAAAAGCAAAGGATCACACAAACACTAGTATTTACTTGTAAAAGCAAAGGATCACACAAACACTAGTATTTACTTGTAAAAGCAAATGATCACACAAACACTAGTATTTACTTGTAAAAGCAAATGATCACACAAACACTAGTATTCACTTGTAAAAGCAAATGATCACACAAACACTAGTATTTACTTGTAAAAGCAAATGATCACACAAACACTAGTATTTACTTGTAAAAGCAAATGATCACACAAACACTAGTATTTACTTGTAAAAGCAAATGATCACACAAACACTAGTATTTACTTGTAAAAGCAAATGATCACACAAACACTAGTATTTACTTGTAAAAGCAAATGATCACACAAACACTAGTATTTACTTGTAAAAGCAAATGATCACACAAACACTAGTATTTACTTGTAAAAGCAAATGATCACACTCGCAGATACACGTCATGCCTCCTATAGATTTCCCCCGACGCGACCTTCGAAAGATGAATTATTTTCACCGTTCAGGAATCCTGTACATAAAATAGCTTTGACTTTTCATTCTGCGACCTAATGGTGGCCAGCTTTTGTCTCAAAACATGGAAATCACAAAAGTTAAATTATAGAATGTCAGACTTTGCGATGAAACGAATTCTGGTGAGGTTATCCGGTCACTTTATCCGGTCACTTTATCCGGTCACTTTATGCGGTCACTTTATCCGGTCACTTTATCCGGTCACTTTATCTGGTCACTTTATCCGGACACTTTATCCGGTCACTTTATCCTGTCACTTTATCGGGACACTTTATCCGGACACTTTATCCGGACACTTTATCCGGACACTTTATCCGGACACTTTATCCGGACAGTAGTTTTCAATGTTTTTAAGATTTCTGGTTACGGTTATTTTTTAAACTTTTTTTTTCACCGCTCTAGTAAATAGCATTGGTTTGGCTCTAGTAAATAGCATTGGTTTGGCTCTAGTAAATAGCATTGGTTTGGCTCTAGTAAATAGCATTGGTTTGGCTCTAGTAAATAGCATTGGTTTGGCTCTAGTAAATAGCATTGGTTTGGCTCTAGTAAATAGCATTGGTTTGGCTCTAGTAAATAGCATTGGTTTGGCTCTAGTAAATAGCATTGGTTTGCTGGCAGCTTGGCACCAAAACCTTTTATGTTTTAATGTACGGAAAGTTGGTGAGCTCATGGCATGGAAAGTTGGTGAGCTCATGGCATACATAACATGAAGCAGAACCTTGCCGACACGGTGTTCATTCTGTTCTTGAACAGCGTCACTCCTGTACTCGGAGCTGAAACCGTCCTATTCGATAGCGACCCAGTTCGATGTGACGTGACGTGATGTGTTTTCTTTTCTGCCCCCAGGTGGTATGACCTTGACCTTTTTAAAAAAACCCGAACGGGTCGCCATTACCCTGTTGTTACACCTGCACTCCCCCTCGAACATGCGCCCGGCTGGGCTGTCGTTATCATATCCACCCTATCACTGGCACTGGCTAATAAATGGACGTTTTGTGAACGGTTGGACCCGCTCACTGTTATTTGAAAAAACATAGCACCCACGGGCATAGCTTCGCACCAGCGTGCGCACACCGCAATTCTTGATCATTGATCATTAGTTACCTGCGGGGACGTGGTTATGCGGTGCTGTGGTTTCCTTCGCAAAAAATGCGTACAAAAGATGACATTCTATGTAGAACAATCTACAAAGTTCATATCAAATAAGGACTGGCGTTTATTATTTTTTTTTAATTTTGGTAAATTTGGAGAGATAGAAATTTTCAAATTAATGAAAAAAAATGGCCTTACAGTATCCCTAAACCCAACCTGAACCCTAAAATTATCCCTAACCAGGGTTTTGACCCTATCGGAACCAGGGTTTTGACCCTATCGGAACCAGGGTTTTGACCCTATCGAAACCAGGGTTTTGACCCTATCGGAACCAGTGTTTTGACACTTTCGGAGCAAGGGTTTTGACCCTATCGGAACCAGGGTTTTGACACTTTCGGAGCAAGGGTTTTGACACTATCGGAACCAGGGTTTTGACACTATCGGAGCAAGGGTTTTGACCCTATCGGAACCAGGGTTTTGACACTATCGGAGCAAGGGTTTTGACCCTATCGGAACCAGAGTTGTGACACTATCGGAGCAAGGGTTTTGACCCTATCAAAACCAGGGTTTTGACCTTATCGGAGCAAGGGTTTAGACACTATCGGAACCAGGGTTTTGATCCTATCGGAGCAAGGGTTTTGACCCTATCAAAACCAGGGTTTTGACCCTATCGGAGCAAGGGTTTTGACCCTATCGGAGCAAGGGTTTTGACCCTATCGGAGCAAGGGTTTTGACCCTATCGGAGCAAGGGTTTTGACCCTATCGGAGCAAGGGTTTTAACCCTATCAAAGCAAGGGTTCTGACCCTATCGGAGCAAGGGTTTTGACCTTCTCCCTAACCTTTTGACCCTGAAAACTAGGAAAATGAACAAAACACAAGAAAAAATGGCCAAAAATAATTATAAAATAAAGAAATAATGAAAACCTAACCTACAGTTTGATAGACTCCACAGTTTGATAGACTCCACTTGTACACACTCTATTTCAGGTGCCATCGAAAAGAATATCCAGAAAATGAATGAAACACCATGCGGTCATTTTGAAAGATAGCGGAATACATTACAAGATTAAAATTAGCCAACCAATGAAATTTTTAACTTAAAAGTAATCAACCAATAAAACTTTGCCATCGTCATATTAATGAAAATGTGACTCTATTGACAGAAAAAAATAAGGGGTGAGAATCCAAAACGGCAACTTATCTCTCCACATTAGCCAAACAGTTTTCATCCAAGTAAGTGTTCACCACTCCCGTATACCGGATACAATGTACGGTACATTACGGAAAATTGATTAACCAGTTGAGATAAAATGAGTATCCGTTAGAGGTGAAATGTCTTCAAAAATTTACCAGATGATATTTTTAAAATTAAAAAGTAACAGTTTTTTTGTCCTCAGTTTAGTCGTGTCGCTGTTACTGGGAACAATAATTCCTAACAAAGAAAAACTATCATTATTATTTAATATCACTTTCAAGATCATTGTCTAAAGCAGCGGTTCTCAGCCTGTGGGTCTCGGCCCCTTTGTGGGACAAACGTCTCTTACACTAGAGTTCCCAAAGATCATTGGATTAAATCGGAAAACACATATTTATGAAGTATCAACGAACATAGACATCGAGCTCAAGAGGTTGTGTTTCATGAGCCCGGCCCAGCTAATCTTTCACTTGTTGGAGAAGATTCCACAACTCATCCTATGAGAAGGTTCCACAACTCATCCTATCAGAAGGTTCCACAACTCATCATACGAGAAGATCCGACAACTCATCCTATGAGAAGGTTTCACAACTCATCCTATGAGAAGGTTCCACAACTCATCCTATGAGAAGGTTCCACAACTCATCCTATGAGAAGGTTCCACAACTCATCCTATGAGAAGGTTCCACAACTCATCCTATGAGAAGGTTCCACAACTCATCCTATGAGAAGGTTCCACAACTCATCCTATGAGAAGGTTCCACAACTCATCCTATGAGAAGGTTCCACAACTCATCCTATGAGAAGGTTCCACAACTCATCCTATGAGAAGGTTCCACAACTCATCCTATGAGAAGATTCCACAACTCATCCTATGAGAAGGTTCCACAACTCATCCTATGAGAAGGTTCCACAACTCATCCTATGAGAAGGTTCCACAACTCATCCTATGAGAAGGTTCCACAACTCATCCTATGAGAAGATTCCACAACTCATCCCATGAGAAGGTTTCACAACTCATCCCATGAGAAAGTTACACAACTCATTCTATGAGAAGGTTACACAACTCATTCTATGAGAAGGTTACACAACTCATTCTATGAGAAGGTTTCACAACTCATCCTATGAGAAGGTTTCACAACTCATTCTATGAGAAGGTTACACAACTCATCCTATGAGAAGGTTACACAACTCATTCTATGAGAAGGTTTCACAACTCATTCTATGAGAAGGTTACACAACTCATTCTATGAGAAGGTTTCACAACTCATCCTATGAGAAGGTTTCACAACTCATTCTATGAGAAGGTTACACAACTCATCCTATGAGAAAATTCCGCAACTCATCCTATGAGAAGGTTCCGCAACTCATCCTATGAGAAGGTTCCACAACTCATCCTAACCTGCGCATTGCTGCTCCAGATATCTTTATTATGATTATTTTATTAGCCACTGGGATGATGGGATGATGTTGACTTGACAGGCCTAAACACAGACTTGACAGGCCTAAACACAGACTTGACAGGCCTAAACACAGGCTTGACAGGCCTAAACACAGACTTGACAGGCCTAAACACAGACTTGACAGGCCTAAACACAGACTTGACTCTTAGTAACATGTCGGCGGAAATCTGGAATCGAATACTTTTTTTTTTTTGGTAGCTCAGATCCGAGTTTGAAATATGTCCGACTCATGTGATACAAAACAAAACATCCGGACAAAACACAAAAACAAGGTATTAGTTGGTTTTTTTTTTCTGCATTGGGGACACATTAATTTCTGACTGATTTCCCGCCAAGCGGTTTGTAAATCCATGTTTCCCAAACAACGCCGACTCATTAAATTGTCCTTGTCTGCATCGAATGTTGTACTTTTCTTTACATAACTCGATTTGTCTTTTTAACCCGCGGAGAAAATCTTCTAGATTTGATTTCTGACCTTGACCTTCCAATAGGCTTACGTTGCTTTAATCCAGGTTGTCTATTTGAGCGTCTTAAGATAACACTGAGAAGCTTTATGACTTTGGAGAAACAAATTTCAGTTCAACAAACTGTTGCATTTTGTTTGAATTATTTTTTAAGGGTTTTCAACTTTTACTTTTGAGATGATAAAATTTATTGACGAAATAAGAACGTAGATTATAAACATAGATTCGAGTCTGCTGGCAGCAAATTAAATTATTTTTCCAAACAATAAACTGGGCTCTTGCTGGAATTGAACTCCTGACCACCAACTTGAGATTTGCTCAGTTTAGACCACTCGGCCACCCAGCACCAACTTTTAGTGTGAAATAAGAACACGTAACTACAACATTAAAACAAGTTTTATACACACCTTCTCGGAACACCTTCTCGGAACACCTTCGACTCTAACTCAGGAGCGCCCACGACACTAACTTGGCATTTAAACATACTTCTCAGAGCACCTTTGACTCTAACTCCAGGCATTGAATCACACTTCTCCGAGCACCCTCGACACGAACTAGGCATTTGAACATACTTCTCGTAGCAGTAGCACCTTCGACAAACATACTTCTCGGAGCACTTTCAACAAACATACTTCTCGGAGCACTTTCAACAAACATACTTCTCGGAGCAGTAGCACTTTCAACAAACATACTTCTCGGAGCACCCTCGGCACTAACTAGGCATTTAAAAATACTTCTCCTAGACATTAGTGCAGCTTCTGTGGAATGATTTCTAGCACTTTGTTAACTCTTTCCCTCCGGATCAACGCTCCCATCGTCGATTTGAAATGAAGAGTTCGGCGTATCGACGATTGGATCGTCGATGCATAAAAACCTGTTTATTTCGGTTCTTTTCTTAGCTATTGGTATTTAGTTATTTTAAATCAATTCGAGAATGATTTCCCTTTCATAAACATCCGGTTTTTCTGTGATTGAGCGAAGAACGAATTGTTTGAAGCGGTAGTTTTGTTTGTCCATTTTATTTTTGTTTACAAACATGAAATCTTGACCTGACTCATCTGGTGATCAATCTAATAATTGTGGGAAATATTACTCTTATGATGATTCAGACAGTGATTTTATGATTTCAAATGCAGAGGCTGATTCTGTTGAATCGTATGATTATAATCCTAGTACTAGTATTATTAGTACTAGTGACAAAATAATGAAATTGGTAATTCATCAGCTGATGAACAACCAGCCCCGCCCCCCCAGCTAAAGGGCACATCCATATGGATTGTTTTTTAGGCTTACTATTGCTAAACCCAGATGGAAATATGTGACTAATTTATGGTAAATTCTCCATTTACTATTATAAATTTTAGTACATACAATAATCACAAACAAGGATACAGTGCAATTATTTTTCAAATAACAACAGAATGTTTCCAGTGAAATTAGTTAAATTTTTTTCCTAATTTTTTTGTGTGGTGGTGACAATAAATAATGTGCTCTGAGGTTTAATTTTTTCTTGTTTGAAAGTTGATCTTTATTATTTGTGATGCACATATGGATATAGTTCAGAAAAAAAACATTTTTATTACACTTTGGATTATATATTTCTCTTCGTGTGACTTCAAAGGAGCGTTTTGTGAACATTTGGTGAGTTTTTTTAAATAAATTTTTATTTTCCTTAAATCACAATCACATTTATTTATTAAAATTTAAACCCAAATCTTGTTTGTTTGCAAAGAGCATGCATTTCCCTTTAATTCCATACCAATATTAACATTTTCTGATTAAAAACAAAAAAGTTATGAAGGTTTAGAGAAAACATAGTAGTGCGTAACAAAAACCCGAAATAGATAATTCCGTCAGAACGTGGAAAATAATTCCGGAGGGAAAGAGTTAATCGCCAATACATAGATCGCCATGGGGCCCATCTGGCTGTTACCAGGGCCAAACAAGGGGCTTTAAAACTGATACCGGTAGCTCTGTGACTCCCTATTGACGCGCGCTGTTTAAAGATGAAAATTATTAAGTGCATACTTGACACAATTGATTTAAATATTGAAGCTTTGTTCAATATTACAAGTCACCCTCATGAACTCAGCAGTTATTCAAACCGCCCTACGAAAGACTTGTTGCAGAATAATTTTAAGAAGCAACAAACAACTTAAAACAAGAATTTTCAAGACTGAAAAATATGTACCATGAATGAAACAAAAATAATTTTCATATTTTTCGATCAATAAAAACATCTGACCTTATCTTATCTTCCAGGTGTTTTCAACCTCCAGATACAAGACGTGACCATTGACGACCAAGATTGGTATGAGTGCCAAGTCCAGACCTCCCCGACCTATACCAATGGACTCAGGAGTCGCAGGGGTTATCTATCTGTTGTTGGTATGGCGCTTTTAGATGTGTATCATAATGATAAGTCTTCTCTCAATATGGGCGCTCAAGGGTTGACATGCATTCTATCTCTAGGGATTCATAGGCGCTCAAGGGTTGACATACATTCTCTCTAGGGATTTATAGGGGCTTAAAGATTGACATCAAGAGTTGACATCAAGGGTTGACATCAAGGGTTGACATCAAGGGTTGACATCAAGGGTTGACATCAAGGGTTGACATACATTCTCTCTAGGGATTCAAGCTTGGCATCTAATTGTATCCAGCCCTGTCTGAAATAAATGAATACATTTTTTAAAATAAAATACTAAAATGTGTATATAATATTATAATTACCAGTGTCCTAAGTTTCCCAGAGTTTGAGAATCGTTTCTGCCCGGTTAAAAAAACCACTAATTATTAAAAAGAAAACTTGAATTTTGTCCCCAGTTTCACCCGAAAGGCCGTCCATTATAAACGCCCCCACTATTCCTGTTGTGCTCCACACGCCCACAAACATTACCTGTAGGGCTGATAGAGGTAAGTCTCTTACCACAAACATTACCTGTAGGGCTGATAGAGGTAAGTCTCTTACCACAACCATTACCTGTAGGGCTGATAGAGGTAAGTCTCTTACCACAACCATTACCTGTAGGGCTGATAGAGGTAAGTCTCTTACCACAAACATTCCCCGTAGGGCTGATAGAGGTAAGTCTCTTACCACAAACAATACCTGTAGGGCTGATAGAGGTAAGTCTCTTACCACAAACATTACCTGTAGGGCTGATAGAGGTAAGTATCCAAAAAGCATTACCTGCTTTATGACACGTAGAAGGTTTTATTATTATTATTTTTTTCTTGATAAAAAAAATTTACCATAAGAATGCAGTGTTATCAGAGCATACCCAATTGAATACATATGACTGTACAGAAATGTACTCATCATTTAATACATAAGCCCTATGTCATTTAGTACACAATGTGTCAGTACTCGATCTAATTTTCTTACGATCCAACTCATACAATTTAAAAGTATTTCACTTCTTGATTTTTCATATTCCATATTTAAATTGCATTCACATTTCAAAGTGGCTGAAATGGGTATTGATGTATTGTATATTTTCGCATCTGACTATATTCCTTGTTGTCTTAAATACTTAAAGGTAAACCGGCAGCCCAAATCACCTGGCACCTTGATGACCAGCGTCTGACCCACGGGGTGAGTGTCCAGACACAGCAGAACGGCAAGTACATTGACACTATTGGTGTGCTCACCTTCAATGCCACCATGAACGACGCGTCAAAGAGGATAGAGTGCCAGGCGTTCACAGAATTCATGCAGTCACCTTTGAAAGCTTATGCCACATTGGATGTCCAGTGTAAGAACAATGGCTTTAACTTTAAAAAAAAAAAAAAATTTTATATTAGTATTATTTTAAAATATAAGTATTATCTTTTTTAAAGCTGAATATAAAGATATAAGTAGACGTATTAACAGAATGATAGCTCTTATTGGCATACGTAGTGGTTGGCATATGTAGTGGTGGACATAGGCTGTGATTAACTAATCAGTGGTTGTTGGAATGACATGAATACTTATTAAAAAATAATTTGAAAATCAACTTTTTTTTTTAAAGAAAAAAAATTTATTTTAAAAATTAAAAGTCCTTTTTTTGTTGTGCTCACCAGTCGCCCCGGACCTGACTCTGAGCCTGAATGTGACCAATAGAAACATCAGAGAACATGACTATGTCAAGTTCCACTGTGCAGGCAAGGCCAATCCCTTCAATGTCCAATGGAAGTAAGCCATTTTTCGAATACGAGTACTCCTAGAAATAGATTAATGAATTTAGCTATTGGCAATAACGTGACATTTGAACTTAATGATGTAAGCAATTTTCGTGACCATTAAAATGCTAGTGGTAGATAACTATTGGAATATTTAAATTTTATCATTGGGGGGGGGGGATGTGAATTTTAATTTTTTTAAACAGTGGTTGTTTTTTTCCTGTTCTAGATGGTTTCGTAATGGTGTTAGGATTCCAGAGGCCAACACGTACACCTATCACATCCAGGCCATCACACCAGAATACAATGGTGACACCCTGGCTTGTGAAGCTACCAATACAGTGGGAAGCACTCGTGTGGAAAAGAATTTAATTGTGGAATGTAAGTATAACCTTGTGTCATGTTTGTTTTTTTGGTTTAGAGACAAAATCATGTTAAAAAAAAAATGTGTGATACATTGTTAAAGCAATTTTTTTTTTTATGAAGATATTTTAAATGGAATGCGACATCGATAATTTTAAAATTGAAGTTAAACGAAATTTCAGCACATATTAATTTTTGAAAATTAACAGATTCCTCAGACTTTAAAACATTTTTTAGTAATATATATTCATAGCAAAGCCCTCTTGTCTTAAACAATTATTGTCATTTTTTTCTGTCAACAGTTTTACAGTGAACGAACACAACTCCTTTTAATTTGATAAATCTGTTTATGGCATTGTTGAGAACCATTCAGGTTATACATTTTAAAACCGATTCTTGCATTGTTTGAGAACCATTCAGGTTATACATTTTAAAACCGATTCTTGCATTGTTGAGAACCATTCAGGTTATACATTTTAAAACCGATTCTTGCATTGTTGAGAACCATTCAGGTTATACATTTTAAAACCGATTCTTGCATTGGTGAGAACCATTCAGGTTAAAATTATTTTCACAAGGAGGACTTTTATAAGTTTTTTTACACTTAATAAAATAAGAGACGTGTCTTTTCCCTTGATTTACACATACAAGACAGTTTCACAACATACATACATTTATCTCAGTTTGCCTGCATATTTATTTCAAATCACAACACAACATAAATTTCAGTGTCTAATATTAGATCAACGGGACTGAAGACAGTAACTTAAATCACTACCGCTAAGATACAAAATTATACAAAAATGTTATCAACTAGAAAGTAAAATCATTCAGGTTTATCACATCACGAAAACTCCTAAATGACAAGAAAATGTCTCTTTTCCTCTAGATGGTCCAAGAATAAACCACATCACAGAAGTTGTTGGGGCCGACCTGGGCAAATCGGCAGACTTGGAGTGTCTGGCAGATGGCAATCCTGAACCCAGTGTCATATGGAGACGTAAGGACAGGGCCACATTGGCTCACCGCACTCTCTCGACCAAAAGTAAATACCACATTGACCAGGTCAACAGCCAGAGTTTTGGTTGGTACGTGTGCACAGCTTCAGTAGTCGGCTTCCCAGAATCCAGCAGAGAGGCGATGCTCTTGAGAAATGGTGAGTTTCATCTTAAAGTTTTTAATGAAATTTTACTGGTCTTCAATTATTTCATTTTTTTTTATGTTGTTATTTTTAAAATAATTTCTGAAACCAAGGCTTTTCCCCATTTAAGCTCAATAAAAATACAGACAGGTGAACTTGCAGTTAAGGTTTGATCATGCAATAGATTTTTTGTTAAGAACATGATATTAATAATAGGTAATCAAATATAAAGAGTAAGAACCATCCATAAAATACAAAATAGTTTGATGATGCATAAATAAGGGTCATACTAATTCTCAGAAAAATCTTCTCTAAATTTCCAGGAAGTGGAGAAGTGCTGCTTTTGAATTTAGTATGATTATATTACATTTTATGTTTTATTGCAAATTTCTTCAACAAAATCAACTTTCTATTCATATCAAGAGAATACTTTTTAAATCGTAATAAAATTTCCCTTTTTCTGCATTGGTTGATTTGAATCATTGTAAAACAGATCTTATGTAGAAATAACTTTATATAAAAGAAAAAAAAATAATGTAATTTCTTTTATTTTTTTTAATACAAAAAACTGACTTGTGTCTTGTTGATGAAATGTCCATGTCCAGATGAGCCCAACATGAGGAGCGAGAAGCAGCAAATGGCCACAGAAGGAGAACGTGGCAAGATTGAGTGCCTCACAAACTCCATTCCTAAACCCATCTCCATCACGTGGCTTAAGAGCGGCAAGGAGATTAACTTTGCCATGTCCGGCAGGTTTTCCAAAGAGGACAAAAATCTGGCATATGGCGTCAAGAGTACATTGCACATACAAGTGGTCCAGTCTGGAGATTTTGGGGTCTACAACTGTACGGTGTCCAACAGTTATGGCACAGTGTCTGAACAGATTGAGCTGATTGAGAAACGTAAGAAAACATAAATGTTGCAGGAAGACAATGGTGTTGCTGCAATTTTTAAGAGTTTACAATTTTACATTTTCGCAATCATTATTACAATGGTAGACTGATTTCACAATAAAGCCCTGCATAAGATAGAATAGCACTGCCGAAATATACAGGAAGAAAGAATTTATTTCCCTCATAAATGATAAATAGATGCTATTAAGTGTGTAATGTGTGTTTTGTTGTTTTTTTCACAGACGTCCTACCCATCACATATATCATCATTGGAATTATCGGAGGCCTGGCTTTCATCTTTGTCACAGCTCTTGTGTGCATCCTGTATAGGAGATGCAAAAGAGAGGACCAAGGTAGTGTTTTAGGTGAGACTAGTGGCCATAACATGACGCGCTTTGGCTTCATTAACAAAAAAGTGGCAAAATGTGAGAAAATAAGATTCAAACTAAGTATAAAAGAAGAAAGGACAAAATAATATAAACATAAATTTAATGTTGGAACATATAAATTGTATTAAATAATTAGAAGTATAAATAGTGTAAAGATTTTACTGAGAGTATTAAATATCAGTGATTGAAAATTTTAATATTTTATTCTGCTATTGAGTTTTGCCGATTAACAATTTATTATTGATAAAGTTAACTAAAATATGCAATTTGCTTCAAAATATTATTACAACATAATAATGAAATTTTAATAAATAAAATATATCTAACATAAATCCAGAATAATTTCAAATACCATCATGTGTTGTCACTTTATCTTGTCTATAGAGCTTAAAATTTGTTGTGTGCCAGGTCTGGGACTGCCCTGTATCAGACTTAAAGGTTATTGGAGGAGATTAAATTAAATTATGGTGTTTTATTCCTTTTACATTTTTAACTCACCTGTCCTATGAGCATTTTAAACAATTTCTCCTTTTATTTTTTTTCTTCAAATTCTACCCTCTTTTATCAATTTGAAATTTTTTCAGTCTTCAGTCACTTTCTGGAAAAAAAAAATTATAGAAAATTTCAGAATTGCACATTTAAAAAAAAATCTCTTCAAACTTTCAGCAACAGAAAAAAAAAAATTTTAGTCCAGATTTTTGTATTGGTGCACAATTGATCATAAGCTCTACATTGCCTGGAAGTGTTAAGTTCTATAGCTTTTATCCATTAATAAACTAACATCATTATGTTATAGTAGAGTGGCTCCAGTAAATTTGTTTATTGCATTGTTTAAGGGTACAAAATAGCTTAGGTTTAAATTGTGTAGGACAACAAAAACCTTTTCTTGAAGTGTGTATGTTGTATGTAGTCATAAAATTACCACACAACTCAGAAATGGTAAATAAAATGTGTAGCACTGCGTTTATAGTCAAAAGAGCTGTTAATTTTTGGTCTAGAATATCCGTTGGGCAATTTATGATTGATTAAGAAGCTTTAAACTTTGTTCAGTTTCCTCCTCCTAAAAGATGCAATTATTAAATGTGTCACTTATTTTCTTTTCTTTGAAATACGAAATCAAATCAATTAAAAACATAATTGAATAAATACAGTGGGGTGTACAAAAATTCATGCCCACTTTTCATTGACGTTAGTTGCTCTTTAAGAATTATAATTAGATCCAGATTAATTTTTAACCAAAATAATATGCCAAGATTCATTCTGACGTTTACCTCCCTTGTTACATCCCTTTGTATTAACTATCAGCATGAACCATAACTCTTGCACCTTCTGCTCGCCAATCAAAGCTATTACTGCCTGCTTTCAGCTAGTCAATTGTTGCATGTCACACTTGAAACTATAGCATGCTTGTCAATTCTATTTTTTGTCAAAGGGATCATATTTATGTTTCAGAATTTCTTCAGTAATTTAATAACTCAATAAATTCTTTAAAAACACCAAAACATTTTCTCTTAAAATTTACCTTTACCTGCCCTGAAAATAAAAATTAAAAATTGATCACTTGTAAATTTTAATGGAAGTCCAAATTATGCTATAAAAATAAATCATTCTTTTTTCAATTCAATTTCTTATGATTATTTATGAATTAAAATGTTTCCAATTATTGCTAAAAACATATCTGAGATTTTGATTACTCAAAACATCATTGACATATAAGTTTAAAACTGATGAAATCACACATTCATCATTTCATTACATTATTTCTTGAAATACTAAACAATTTAGTTAAGAACTTAAACCCTTGTCCAAAAATATTCACCAAAATACAGTAGAATAATTTAAATTTCTTCGTCATTTCATTAAAATTAAAAGAAGGCATGAACCTGCATCATTTCCGTAACATTGTTCAATCTGATTTAATTCTTTGTACAGAAGATATTATAGTTCTACATGTCCTTAATATTCTCCTTCTTTTATGGTTTAGTCATATACATTTATTAAATTTGAGCAGCAGAATAAAATATATTTCCCAAAGTTGCCCATCCTGTACATGACCCTTGAAACATGACCATGGCAGGCTTAAGTTGTCTAACACCATTAATATCATAATCATTTCATGACTAAAGTCTGCATGCAAAACAGCGTGTTTCTTCTTCTCTTCCTTCCCTCCTTCCTCGACAAATAAATCAGCCACTCCTGCCGCCACAGGTTCCTACACCGATACAGACAGCTCTTCAGAAAAGAAAAGGGAAAAAGCTGATTCTCCAAACACTCTGATGGGACAATTCCGACAAGAGTACAGGTTTTCAGCAGATTATGATGATGTGCCATACAAGGTAACGACCTTATGAAATGGATGTATTATAAAAACTTAGTGTTGACTAAAAAAATATTATTTTTTGATGTTTTTTGAGCTATGAAGAGTTTGTTTTGATATTAAAAACAATGTTGCTACGAAATAATAACTTTTTATAAGTAAAATTTTTACTGTTAATTTTGAAAGAAATATACCTCTTTAAAAATTATTTTTACGATAAATTTTTAATAATATTTTTAAACTGTTTAACAGTATTTTGTCTATTAATCCGGTGGTTATTAAATAATTTTTTTCAAAAGGAATGTTTTTATAATTATCATGCTGTGGAGGTGTGATATTAATCATCTTAAAATTTTTTGACTGCACATTTTATATCTACTAAAGATTTATTCAGTTTGTAAATGAAACATGGAATTCAAATTGTTTGGTAACAAATTTTTTAAATGGTTGTGGTTGCTTGCAAGTGTAAGCGGAGTTGGATTACAATCAGTGTTTGAATTTTTAAAAAAAGACCAAATTGGTTATACTTAATTCTCTACTTTTGTTTATGATAAAAAAATGTTTGTTGTTTTTTCTTTATGTTGAAGACAAATAAATCTAAATCTAGACCTGAAATTTTTTTAAAGAATTCCTAGAATTGAAGAACTTAAATTGAGGTTCAGCATTTTTCTCATACCTTTTAAAAAATAGATAGACTATATACCAAAATATATTTCTGAATTTCTCATTGTTCTTAACTTTGCAAATAAAAAAAAATATTTTTTTTTTTACTCTAGCTATTAAATATTAACTCATATTTTATGAATGTCAGCTTGTCAATTCTCTTTTCTGTTTAAAAAAAAAAAAATTGTTTCATCAGTTCAAAATTTACACAACTTTTTTAAGTTCATAAAGCTATATTATTAGGTTTTAACATTTAAACTTAAATTACTATTTTGCATTCCCCTATACAAATGGATTAACACACTCTGCTATAAATTAAACAAGTCATTTATTTTATTAATCAGACCGCTAATGAAGAAGGCAAGAGAGACCACCACTCTCTCCTTGCTTGGGCCAGCTGTCGAAGATGGAGACAGGTTTCTTCGGTCTCATTAAAAACAAATTTCCCCCCCCATGTTTTTGTTTTAAATCTTTTTTTTTAATCCTCCTTTAACTCGCTGAAAATTAAGTAAAGATAAATTAAAATGCAACAAGAGCTGTTGAACAGTTGCGTGCATATGTCAAGCTCAGTTTCACTTTCTGATTTTTAAATTAAAATAGTATCAATGACAGTTTCATTATTTTTTAAAATTTTTTTTAAAACAAATAAGCAAATTAAATTCATTGTCAAAATGTAATGAAAATGAGATGAGATTCTTTCTCTGCTCAGTGAGTTGAAATTAAAATCCCACAAAGTCTCCAATTACTGGTGAATCCACTTGATCCCCCTTGTTCCATTTGTTGATTGGTTTCTTACAACTTTATAATATTTGATACCCCCGGTAGTTGCCTTTCATTTCTCAGAACCGTTCCTTAAAAAAGTATCATTTGATACTTAAGTGAAGCTAATATCGTAAGAACTTATAAATGGATTAAAAATTAAAAAATTTCTAAACATAAAATTAATCATAGGCTTATCTTCCAAATCTGTAATTTTTATAAAATTAATTAAAATGATTTTAAATCTCAAAAGCAGTTACGACTGAAAGTGCATGTGTTCTTCTAAAAATGTAGTTACTTTTTTTTTTTTTTTTAAATTACATTTAGGCCTACTCTATATTTTTACCAGTGATTTCTTCTTGCCTGTGTGTCACTTTAACTTTTGTCTTGTATAATTATACTTTTTTTTTTTTAAATGTTCCCTTTTTTCAACCTTGTGGTTGATATGTTTTGCACTATTAATTTATTTTTAAATTTTATAAAAAATCGAAAGAGCGTTTTTTTTTTTTTTTTAAATTACATTTAGGACTAATCTATATTTTTACCAGTGATTTCTTCTTGCCTGTGTGTCACTTTAACTTTTGTCTTGTATAATTATACTTTTTTTTTTTTAAATGTTCCCTTTATTCAACCCTGTGGTTGATATGTTTAGCACTATTAATGTATTTTTAAATTTTATAAATTATATTTGTTTATTCTAAATATTTATCAAAACAGCACTCTTTTTTTTTTCTTACCAAATTTCTACATCTTCCTCCCCCATGTAAATTATAGACTATCTTGGTTACCCAGAAAATGTTTGGCATTTTAAAATAATTACTGACAAATAAGACCTTTAAGTAATATAATATTCAAATAAAGAGTTTTTTTTTGGCTTTTTTACTTTTAAGACCAGTGATTAAATTCCTTAATGCTAAATCAATGTTTAGGTATTATAAATAAGTTTTCTTTCTTTGATTATCCACTATTTAGCTTCCATTTAGCTTTACTAATTTTTTGCTTTCTTTGTTCGTGGTCCATCAACAGAAATTAATAATTATATATTTACTTTGTGTCTAACTAGAAAAATCTAATATGTCCTTTATGTCACAGATGGCAAATTACCAACTAATTGCGACTCTACCCCCCCACCCCCATGGGATCAAACGCACACCCAATGCTTTTCCAAAATTGATAGCTTAATTAACAATAGTGATCTCAAGAAAAACACCATAGCATGGGAACAGTGTGGTTGTTTCATAAAAGTTTGTCATACCTAAAATGATAAAAATCTTGTCATTGTCTCTGCAAACAGTTGTTTGTTATGTTCATGTACACTGCTGGCAATGAAATATTTTCAACATTTGTTGATCCTGAATGGCAGCAATTGGTATTTTTACTAACTTCAACTTCTCAAGGATTCTTTGAAGCAAAATGATTGAGAGAAAAAATAATAAACCCTGTGCTCAGCTATCACGTGTCCTATTATTGTGGAGAAATTTGGGAGGGAATGAAATAAAGCTATGCCACATGAAGAAGTACATAATAATTTGGCCTCACTTCTTTAAAAAAATAAATAAAAATTATTCACCGCACATTTAAAACTTATCACCCCGCCCCCTATTTACAATCTTCTTGTTTTTCTCCAAACATAGGAACAACAGTCAAAGGGGAACAACAACGGATACGGTTTTATCGAGCCGTGTGAAACTTTTTCAGATAACCAAATATTTGATGGGGAGTATGTTCGTAGAGGGGATGATTTGGTGCCTGATAGGTAAGCAGTTTTCTCAGGAAGTTTGGCTTTGAAAGTAAAATTATAACTTACTATAAAAATTCAAAGTGGATTTAATATTTACCCAACTGGTTATTTTGAAGCAAAATGTAAATGTTGGTTATTGGCAATTTAAATATATTTTAAAATTAGTCAAATTTACTTATATAATCATGTTTATTCATATCCATCATTTGTGTTTTTAAAAGATTTCAGTACAAATAAACGGCTAAAATAAAGAAGAAGTATTTTAATTTGAAATAAACTTGATTTAAATAATGTTTAAATTACTTCCCATGCTGAGGAGGCAAAAAATTAACAAAAGTCAACTTTATCTCTCTCCAGACTTGACTCTCTCCCCAGACTTGATCCTATGTACACTTCGGGAACGGCTTATAGTATGAGTAGTTTTAGGGGAAACTACTATGAAACGACTCCTCCTCCAACAATGACACGATTAACCCCCTTACACATGAGTAATTCTAAACTGGCAACAGACGTGTAGGAACAAGAAAGACCATTTAGTGACTATATCTAATATTCATGTTGCTTCATTTGTTATAAAATTCCCCATATCCTCCTTAATAATAATGAAAAAAAAAAAAGTGAATGAAAATACTTATCTCGAAATTTCAACTATCTCAACTATTTCTCTCATTTTCGCCTGGGTTTCATTTTTTCCTCAATCATTAGCAAAATATTAATCCTTAGGCTTCTATAAATATACATTATATCTTTGATATTAATGAAAGCACAATGGATTAGAAAGTAAATCCATTCATCCATTATTTCTTTTTTAAATCTTTTTTTTTGGTGGGTGACAGTTGATAAAACAATAATCACTGTACGATTTTAACAAGAAACAACTTCTTCCTCTGTAGGTTATGCTGATGCCAAAAGTATTAATTAACTTGTGGCAGATTCAGATGTGTAGCATCATTGTTTTAAAAATTATTTATTTACGTCCTAAAAATAAATAATAAAATGTAATAAAAAATCATGTCCATTTATTAGGATAAATAAAAGAAACTTATCTTATGTTAACATAAAATTCTTGACTTAGAGATAAGAGATGACTAAATTTATAGACTATTTCTATTCTGAAGCCCTTATCTAAATCTGCCACTGTTCATCATCTAAATTTGATACTTAGCTAATGTCTTAGTAGCTAAGATGATCCATACATTGAAAAAGACATGCCGAGATACCTGGGATATATGAAATTTTTGTACATAATTTACCTTTCTCTATCCCAGGATCTCTAACATCAGGTTAGAATCAAAATGTTTAAGGAGAATACAATTGTGTCTGTTGGCTCCAAATTTTCTATTTGGTGTGTTTGTGAATTGTTTGTGAATTATTTGTGAAAGAAATTGCATGTTTAGAAAAAGTTTTATCATTTTAATAATTGTAAGATATCATTTATGTAAAAGTGTTAGAATCTTGTTTTGATTCAAAATATATCACTGAAATAATGTTATAATATCCGTAAACAAATACATTCAATGTAAACAATGCCTTGTAGGAATGTGTATGTTTAAGTGACCAAAGCAAATATCTATCACTATGATGATGAAATGTGGTCGTTGATTTACTGTAGATTTTTAATATTTAAGACACAGTCTATGTGATATGTCGAAGTTCAATTTGTTTATTTTGTGGAGATAAATTTTAAATGTGGTTTTCAAATTTAATATTTTTAATGTAACAATTTTTAATTTCTAAGGTTTGACCCTTTTTAAAATACTGGCTTTAATTGAAGTCCATGAAATATTTTGACTATGTGTTACTACAGGTTATGTGATATCATGTAATAATTTATTATCTGCAAGCCAAATTCACTGGAAAGTATTCACATAAGCACTGATTATTTATTAACTAATTTATTTTTAATGCATCAGATTTTCTTGGTAAAATTGTCTTATCTAGAACTTTTATTGCTCTTATTTAAAGGCTTTAAAATGTACTGTGTCACTGTGTGCTGTTGTAGTTCTGGGCGAAAACATGATTGGGGAATGGCACAGGTCCAAGAAGCCTTTGACACTCCCTTGGAATGTATAGATGTAAAACATAAAAATAGAATAATTGATAAGAAGGTGGCCATCAGTCCTGCCACTGAAGATTTTATGAAGCAACACGCTCTAGCTATTCCCATTGCCAAAAATTAGTAATTTAATAAAAAGTTAAAATTTCCTCGAATTAAATTCATTTATTTGAAATCACTCTTATACAATACTTTTTCAAATCCCTATTGATACAATATTTGTTCAGGAGTAGTTACAAGAATTAAAAATTTAAGAGTGGCTCCACTTTTTAAAAAAAATGTACTTGCTTATCATATTTTCCTCTACCATATTTGCCTATGGCCAGATTCTTTGTCACCCTACATTTTCAGGTTGATTTTATCTATTAAATTCATTATGGCTTTTACTTTTCTATCAGTTTTAGAATATTAACATTGAAGTCTGTGTCCATCATTTTTGAATTGTAAAGTATGTAAATATGACAATGTGTTTGTGGCATGAATAAATTGTCATAGCCATGCTGATGTAAACAGTTGTAGCATTCAGGGACATCAAGAATAAACATAATGTTGTTGTGTTGCAGTTGCAGTAAAAAAAAAAACAACTGAAATTTTAAACCATTCAAAATTGCAAAGAACGTCCAATTCAACCATTTTTTTTTTTTTTTTTTTTTCAATTCACTGTTGAAAATTTTTAATTTATATATTAATTTTGGGGGATCTGTTGACCAATGGATCTGTTGACCAATGGATCTGTTGACCAATGAAACCTTTTTAGTGAAAAAAAAAAGAGGAAATTTCAGGAACAATAATAGAAAAGTTGTTCATTTTAATCAATACAATCAATATAGATATATATATATTTAAAGCCATTGTGCTGAAACATTAGAATCTGCATAGGCACCACCAGAGGTGCCCCCACCCCCCTTCCTACACACATTGATAATCATAAAATCTCTTTAATGCTCTAATTTGTTATTTGTTTGGCAAATACTAAAACCTGAAAGAACATGTCCCACTCCTTAACTTAAATGTTACTGTTGTACTGATGTATATAGTGATCATGGACTCAACCAAGCAATACATGGTTCCTCTGTTGTTTTCATTTGTGTGTGTGGGTTGTGATACAGTAAGCTATCAGTCACAGAATGGACTGGTTTCATTTTAATCTCTTTCCTTTGCATGGATTTAAAGTTGAGGGTTTTTATGATGACCATATCATTGCTGTAGAGTTGTCAAGAACATTAACTCTCATGATTTGAAGAGTTCCCTTATTCCTCAAGGGTCTCTTTAATAAAGCTTGCCAGATTTTTGTTCTTATCTTATTTAAGGTTTGGATCATTGTCCAAGTTACTGTTGTTTTAAGTTTTTATATTTGAAGTCTGGGGCCGCCTTACTCCAGATTTAACACAGAAAACATCATCATAAAAAAATAGAATGAGATGTTTGTCTGTAAATATGCTGTGTCACAACATCACAGGATTTGTACCCATTTGGGATGTCATTATTGGATTTTAATGCCAAATGGGATGTCCTTAAGTAGTGGTCTAAGTAGTCTAAGTGGGTTTGTCATTGTCTAGAGCTGTAGACACAGTCAGTGGGTTTGTCATTGTCTAGAGCTGTAGACACAGTCAGTGGGTTTGTCATTGTCTGGAGCTGTAGACACAGTCAGTGGGTTTGTCATTGTCTGGAGCTGTAGACACAGTCAGTGGGTTTGTCATTGTCTAGAGCTGTAGACACAGTCAGTGGGTTTGTTATTATCTAGAGCTGTAGACACAGTCAGTAGGTTTGTCATTGTCCAGAGCTGTAGACACAGTCAGTAGGTTTGTCATTGTCCAGAGCTGTAGACACAGTCAGTGGGTTTGTCATTGTCCAGAGCTGTAGACACAGTCAGTGGGTTTGTCATTGTCCAGAGCTGTAGACAATCTAAGTGGGTTTGTCATTGTCTAGAGCTGTAGACACAGTCAGTGGGTTTGTCATTGTC
>CAXITT010000535.1:211948-269606 GCA_964033795.1 Lymnaea stagnalis | reverse complement strand
AGAGCTGTAGACACAGTCAGTAGGTTTGTCATTGTCCAGAGCTGTAGACACAGTCAGTGGGTTTGTCATTGTCCAGAGCTGTAGACACAGTCAGTGGGTTTGTCATTGTCCAGAGCTGTAGACAATCTAAGTGGGTTTGTCATTGTCTAGAGCTGTAGACACAGTCAGTGGGTTTGTCATTGTCTAGAGCTGTAGACACAGTCAGTGGGTTTGTCGTTGTCTAGAGCTGTAGACACAGTCAGTGGGTTTGTCATTGTCTAGAGCTGTAGACACAGTCAGTGGGTTTGTCATTGTCTAGAGCTGTAGACACAGATTCTAAACATTTAAAATGACCTTTTTTTCTTTTCTTCGTGATCTTAAAATTTAAAAATAATTATTTAGACACATTTTTGTGTGGCTTCTACAGTCATTTTTCTTCTCTTCTTTTTAAAGCTGAAAAATAAATGTAATGATATTAATGTTATAGTAAGCTTGGTTAGAAATATTCATGCCAACTTGTTATTGGTTTGTGTCAACTTTATTTACTGCACCTCAGACGTGAAATAAGATGATGGCATAAGTTGAACTTTTGGTACACTCATCAAGTTAAAGGATGCTGTTTCCTATGTTACATGTGCCCAACAGCCTTAGATTCTTATAACTGTAAGAGTTATAGCCAAGTTGTTTATTCCTTTTGCTTGCATAATTGCAAAGTATTTGATTACAGTATTGGCACACAGCAACAGTGTAATTTTAACACCTGCTACCCCCCCCCTCCCCTCAAGGTAATAGTTCTGGTTCCATATAAGTAAAAAAATAAAGAAAGAACTTTCTTTTTATTTTATTAGAGTGGTCCTAATTATTGTGGTCCACATTATTGATGTGGCTACAATCTAAGGTTTTGCCTCACTTGAATACTTGTGTAATCGATACAAAATGGTGTAACTTATCCTTCCCCTATTTGTACATATCTCATTTATCACTAAATGTAGCCGAGATTCATTTTAGTCCCTACAAGTCCAGTAGCAACTGCTATTCATGAAATCTTTTTATCCATCCCTTTAATCATGACATCGTGTATCCATGATACATCAGTAGCTTCCATCACATCCTCATAAATTGTATCCCTTTCCAATCCACCTTAGACACTCTTTTCCTCACATAGAATAAATGAGATTATTACCATTGCATTTTCCACCCTTAAATTGTTTAATTGTTTTTGGAAGCTTGTTAGAAGAGAGAGAGACAATTTATCTTTTTCATTGGTTGATTTGCATGCAGTAAATGCAGTGAATGGAAGTATAAATAATGTTTATTCTGTGGGTTTATCATCATCTCAGCCAGTCCATTAAACATTGGTCCTGACCTATGGTAGATATTGACCACCAGTACAACAGGAGATTTCAACTAGTTCCAAAACTGATAGGAAGCATGTCTGTTTTAATACATTTACTACAATAATAAGTAGTTTTGATTTAATTTTGTAAACTCTGTGTTAGAAAGAGCTTCAAACTGTAAGAAGCCAAGTGTGAAAGGTGTTAATGTTTTCCCATTTGAGGAGCGAATCAATTCTGTCCCTTTATGTGTGCTCTATATATAGAACATGATGATATAATGCCAATTATAATGTTTGTGTCATCTAATCATACTTTTTTGTTTTTATTCAATACACACCTGCCATAAGTTGAATCAATAAACACAAAATTATCACATGAGTTTGTTTGTTTTTTCTTTTGCTGCACAGTGGTCCTCAAGCAGAGATCTTACATTGAAAAATGACCCTTTTGTGGAAATTCCGTATATTTTTAATACAAAACTTGTTAATGAAAGATAAGTCAAAACTTGTTAATGAAAGATAAGTCAAAACTTGTTGGTTTATGGAAATGGTTCTTATGATCACTTGTACAAAAACCAGTGGCTAAAAGTTTCAAATTTTTTAAATGGATTTCTTTTTCTTTTTTTCTGAAGGATTAAAATCAACAACACACAAGCAAAGATAAGACAATGACATTTAACTTGTACCAGAAAATATAGTAACAGTACATACTGATGTAGTGAGTGAGTGAATAGTATTCAAGGGCAGGGGCAGATAGTTGCACATAGGTAAATAAAAGTTAAGACTTTTGGTGCTTAATAGGGGGTGGGGGGGGAGGAGAGTGGGGGGGGGGTAGGAGTTAATTCCTTCTCATTTAAGGAAGAAAACTTTTGGGTAACTGATATCTTTACAAGGATTTAGTTAGTCTTGTTGGTTTAGCATAGGTTTAAGAAATGTTAACGTTAGTCTTGTTGGTTTAAGAAATTTTAACAAAACCACAAAGAAAAATAAAGTCATAGGATTAAAAGATGACATAGATGACAGGTGACATAAATTTTGCTTCAAAGTAATCACAAATCAATACCCCAATGACAAACATATTTTACTTCTACAGAAATTTGCAATTATTAAGAAATTAATTTTAGTGTAAAAAAAAAATAAAATAAAAAATATTTTTTTACACATCTTTTACATTTCTTTTACCTTGGAACTGTGACACAATTGATGAGAATGTATACGTTTGCACAGAGCCAAGTGCTGTATCAATATTGGCTATAAAAGAACACACATCTATGACACTATTGAAATATGATCAGGGAGGTCAGGGACATGTGGGGGCATGTGATCAGTTGAGTGAGTGATATGTGATCAGTCAGGTGAAATGAATGCAATCAGTCAGGTGAAATGCATGCGATCAGAAAGGTGAATGGCATGTGATCAGGTAGGTTGAATGCAGAGATGATCCACTGGCAAATTTTACCACAAACATACCAAAGAATTTAAAACAGAGAAAAGCACTTGATGATCTAAATGATATATGGAACATATAGAACACATATTTTGTACATATGCTACAAGAAATTTAAAAAAATAACTCAAACAAATTGCACGGAGAAATAAATTGTAATATACAAATAAAGTCCATAGGTTCAATGTGTTCCTACTATTTTTGATTCCATTTGTCCCCAAAAACTGATGTCTTTCTTAAATGCTTAGAGCCATTAAATAAAAACCTGTTGGTTCTCCCATTCCCACCTGATATACGTATGTAAAATTATTAAACTGACCATTAACTTCCCCCCTGATATACATATGTAAAACTATCATATTGACAATTAACTGAGTACTCTGCATGACTTTATTTACAAAAGATCTCTTTTCACATCTAGAAAATGATTTAAACATGACTGATGCCCAGATTTAAATTTTAAGAATATCCGAATGATGGATGCATAAAATCATTGGTGGCATCCTACCTGGTTTTTTTTTTGGAAGATGAGGATGCCACCACTGGATGTTATCAACCATAAAATGCTGGCTCTCAATTATTTATTCTACAGAAATGTTTTTTTTTAAAACAAAATCATATCCTAATTTTATGTCATGACAAGAAAGATTTTTTTTTAACAAAATCATATCCTTATTTTATTTCACGGCACGAACATTTTTGCAAGATGATATGATCTTGAAATATTAAACTAAATCTGTTAAAAGTGCAAGCGTTTGTTTAGCTCTTAGTCATCAAATTGTCCCATCAAAAATTTATTTTAAAAAAACATTAAAGACAAAGCAAAAAATTCTTTGTTCAACGTTGGGCCAACCAAACTTATTTTTGAATCCAATAATGGAAAAAAATTTAACAAAAAAATCCAAATGTCAATGAGCGATACACAAAAAAAAAGTTTAATTTTGTAAAAAATATATTTGCACTGATAAATGTTAAACCAATGAGTTGATTGTTTACATGTGACAACAGTGAGGAGCGTGAATAAGAGCCCACATTCTACAACACACACACAGTCTCTTTGTACAGGTATAAACAGGTAATTCTGACTGTACAGGATGAGGCTGAGGTTTGTGTGACAAGAGCAACTTGAGGGGGAAAAAAACAAACTTAACAAGCAAACAGGGGATTGTTCATTGAAAACTTTTATTAACTTATATCTGAAATAAAGAGTTTGATATGATGATTTAGAGTGGGCTCCCCTAACACCCAGCTGTACTCTGGTTGGCAGGTTGGCCACTGCTGAAGCAAGTTTAACAACGTAAAATTGAAAATATTTTATTTTCTTAATGGATTCCAATAAAAGATTGTCCAACCTGGCTCTCTGCTTTGCTATCAGTCTATTTTGAATTGAATTTTTGGAATTTTTTTAATTTTCTAATTAGCGAAACATGGAAATATCTCTATAGTCAAAGCCAAAGGTTAATTGCAGGTGGTTGGTACAAAGGTGTCTCAAATTCTGGCAATAATTTGAGACAGCTTGTGTGAATCTTGGGTAATATAAGTTAACCATATCCTTCACTTCCATTCCAGTTGCCACCTGTTTCAGGATAAAATGACAAACCCCTTTTTAAAAAAAAAAATTCAAAAGTAACTTTATTACTAATAAAGACAGTGAAAACACTACCAGGGGTAAAAAAAATCTTAAATTCAGTTAATCTCTATGGGTGTCAAGGTCGGAGAATCACCTGGTCTGTATCTGGTCTTAAAAAACATCGGATCTGATCTCTGTTGTTTGAAGGTCACACAAACCTCAGCTTGGAATGTTTCAAGAATTATTTTGCTAACTTTGAGAAGGAAGAAAAAAAGAAGAATATGAGGCTGTGCTAACTGAAGGTTAGAAGCCATTCAACCGGAAATAACAAGAATTCTGTGCTAACCAGGCATTAGGAGCCGGTCAACCGGAAATAACAAATATTCTTTTGGTGTTTGTAATGAGCTTTTGACCTTGCTAAGAATCAATAGGAACACAAAGGGACATTTCCAGAATCTGACATTTCCCACAGTTTTAGCTCAGCCCAGGTTGGAGATTATTAACTCTCAAAACCAAACACTTGTATAAGCAGCCAGTATTACTTCCCCTGTTCTCATGAAATTATCATGCCGTGGAGAGTAAAATAAGCTACATACATTACAAAGTGGAGAGTAAAATAAGCTACATACATTACAAACTTTGTGCAGAGACTCTCATACCATTGTGCAGAGACTCTCAAACCATTGCGCAGAGACTCTCATACGATAGTTTTACACCCACACACCCAGTAATATTTTTATAAACATTAACGTTCCTTAGTAGATCATAGAAACTGAGTTCCAATAGAATGGCCTACTTTCAAGAAAATGATCTGTAAGTTGGCTTGAATTTTTATTGAACTACCAACTTTGGAGATTTAATTTAGGAACGATTACATTAAAAAAGACATAAAGAAAGTTTTTTTTCAAGCAATAATAGGTCCAAATTTTTTATTATAAAATAGAATTTATGTTGGACAACGTACAACTATTATCTCTTACCTGCGGGATGTTAATATTTATCAATTTCTAGACCATTTCCCTTTATAATAATCTATCTGATTCCAGTGTGACAGTTTCATAGAATGCTGGCCAAGAGTCAATTTGAAACAATGAAAAGGGGGGAGGGAAGGGGGGGGGGGGGGAATGAAAATTAGTAAGAAACTTTATTTTTAAAAAAAAAAATTTTTTTTTTTTTACCAAGTAAAACAAAAAAGAGACAAATGTGATGCCTGTGTTGGCAGGAAAGAACTCCACAAATATATTTTGTTTATTGCACGTACACAAAGTTGTAACACTGATAAGATAGGATTTGTTTATAGGTAATGTTTATAAGGAAACCAAATCCTTCAGAGCTTTTAGGTTAAATAAAAGAAAGCAAAGCAAGCAGCGCCATGAATAAACATTTTGAAAAACGACAATAAGAGATAAATAAGTATAAAAATATAGCAAACTAAAGAAAACCAACGGGTTCATGGTAACCCTAACAATTGTGGTTAACTTCTTCATGGCAACCATATCAATTGTGGTTAACTTCTTCAGGATAACCATATCAATTGTGGTTAACTTCTTCAGGATAACCATATCAATTGTGGTTAACTTCTTCAGGGTAACCCTAACAATTGTGGTTAATTCATTCATAGTAACCCTAACAATTGTGGTTAACTTCTTCATGGTAACCCTAACAATTGTGGTTAACTTCTTCAGGGTAACCCTAACAATTGTGGTTAACTTTTTCATGATGACCCTAACAATTGTGGTTAACTTCTTCAGGGTAACCCTAACTATTGTGGTTAACTTCTTCATGGTAACCCCAGCAATTGTGGTTAACTTCTTCATGGTGACCCTAACAATTGTGGTTAACTTCTTCATGGTAACCCTAACAATTGTGGTTAACTTCTTCAAGGTAACCCTAACAATTGTGGTTAACTTAGTAATAACAAAATAAAAATTTGTGATTCTAAAAATGTGTGATCCTCAAACTTTGACCCAAAACATGGCTGCCATATCAGATACCAAACAAATAAAATACAAAATGAGCTACATGTAGCCAAAAGTTCTTTTTTTGGATTTAGTATCCATGTCCTCATTCAGAATACAACCAACAACTCCTTGCATCAGTTTATGTTAATAACTTGCCCATATATTAACACATAAACAATTTCATTTTATCATGCTGCACTTTCATTGGAATACGTAGCACAACTTTAATTTGGTTTAAAATTTAGCAAGCAACATTTCTTTCCCAATCCACCACCCAAAGTAAACACAGGGGAAACTTGAAATAAAGCAACTTAAAATTTTGTTGAAATTTCCCCCCCAAAAAAGTTGTTAATAAGCTTTAATCAGAAGTTGTTGTTGTTTTTTTTAAATTTTCAATCATCACTTTAAACTAACCTTTAAAATCTCAATTTATTAATAGATAACATGTTGGGGGAAAAATTATCAGAAAAAGTTACATTTCTCTCAAGGAATGAAAAGCAATGTCAATCAGTACTGTTCCTTGCATGCATAAGCATTTGACATACAAGGAAACAGGTCCATTTCAACCCACATACACTTGTGCAACTTGTACGTTCAACAGAAAAATTGTAAAATTGCAAATAAAACAAAAGGCATGATTCAACAAAAAATATAATTTTCCCCCCAATTACCTCCCTTTGTGAATATTGCACATTAGTTATGTACACAGAAGTGAGAAAGGGAATTAACTGTCACACAAAATGTTGTACAGAGCTGTTCCATATGTTGAAGGTGAGGAGAGAGGACAGGTAGAAAGATGAGAGGACAGGTAGAAAGATGAGAGGATAGGTAGAAAGATAAGATGACCAGTAGAAAGATGAGAGGAAAGGTAGAAAGATGAGAGGACAGGTAGAAAGATGAGAGGACAGATAGAAAGATGAGAGGACAGGTAGAAAGATGAGACAACAGGTAGAAAGATGAGAGGACAGCTAGCACAGGTAGAAAAATAAGATGACAAGTAGAAAGATGACAAGTAGAAAGATGACAGGTAGAAAGATGAGAGGACAGGTAGAAAGATGAGACAACAGGTAGAAAGATGAGAGGACAGGTAGAAAGATGAGACAACAGGTAGAAAGATGAGAGGAGGTCTAGTATGTGACAACTGACAGGGATGGTGACCAAAATGCTGACATTGTGGTCATCTAATATTTTTAAAGAGACTGTCAATCAGTTCATCAGTAACTCTGGGTCATCCAGTAGTGTTACAAAATACACCAGATGTGTGGTGTCATGTAAGTATATTTAAATGAACAAGAAAAAAGTCGCCCCTTAAAAATTGTTCATAGTCATTTGATGGTACATGTAGCATTACAAATTTAACACAATCAAAGCATGTCATATGAATTTAAGTTAAATTTATGTGCAATAGTTTTCATTCCAATAGATAAAAAAAATCATATCATTCCAATAGATAACATAATGACATACACTAAACAAAACATAATATTCTACTTGAAATGAATTATGATGAAACTGACATTTTACATTTACATTTGTACTATAGATATTTACCCACAAGCTGATTCTGACATAATACCACCTTCCCACAAGCTGATTCTGACATAATACCACCTTCCCACAAGCTGATTCTGACATAATACCACCTTCCCACAAGCTGATTCTGACATAATATCACCTTCCCACAAGCTGATTCTGACATAATACCACCTTTAAAGATATTGATAAAAATACTTTTTTTTTAAAATCCCTTGCCCTTTCCCAGAATTTCTCAAACAGGAGGGACATAAAGAAACACAATTGAGAAGGGCCGCCCCTTCCCCCCCCCCCCCCAACCATTCACTAAACAAACATTTTATTTCAAGTGTTTTATAAAAAAATGCTTTAATTTAAACACTGTAAAAATGACTTCATTATTAGATACTTTGGGACTTGCTTTGAGAAATCTACAGTGTATCTCAAGCTTGGAGTGAGAGACGTGATTTAAATGGCACAGGAATTCTGTTATTACAAAAGCCACAATATATGTCAACGAATCCTTGAAATACTGTGATCAAAATCTTTATGACATATTAATTCATTATTTGAAAACATGATGAAGAAATGAGTGAGTTTAAGTTGTGATCATCAACTGACTGTTGGTGCAGCGTACAGCGGCAAGGATGGCTTTTACTCAATACAGCAGACTTTTTTCTTATATGAGTCAGTCTACCATGTTAGATAAAAAATATCTGATTTCTTCAAAGCTGGATATGTTTTTATATAAAACAAGTAACACCCCTAAGACAATTATCTCAATGAAATGTTCAGTAGCTTGATTTCAAGTAGTTGGTCCATCAACTCTTCTCAACTGATCATGACAAAATATATGGTTGTAAGGTGTAATAATGAAATTTATTAACATCTTCAGCAACTTAATATTACAAGTGTTTTCTTATTAGAAATATTTTATTCTTGTTTGTCTTAGAATGAAATCTTCTTTCAATCAATAGTTTTAGTATTACACCCCCCCCCCCCCATCATAAACAGAATAATTGTATTGCTCTAATCAAAATCAGTAAGTAGCCCTATCGTATCAGTTCAGTCAAAGATTTTATTTTTATTCTTTTTTGTCTTAGAATGAAATCTTCTTTCAATAAATAGTTTTAGTATTACCCCCCCCCCCCCCATCATAAACAGAATAATTGTAATGCTCTCATCAAAATCAGTAAGTAGCCCTATCGTATCAGTTCAGTCAAAGATTTTATCATAATGAATGAACATCATAAATCTTGATTGCACCTCCATTATAGAGACTTATCTCATCGTCAGTGTAACTTAGAATCTGTGGTGTGTCTACAACTTGCCAGTGGATTAAACATAATATACCGTATTCACGTCCCAGTGGTCAAGAAAATTATGGCAGTACGTCTCACTATATTTACCATGGCAGTAAGTCTCACTACATTTACCATGGCAGCAAGTCTCACTATATTTACCATGGCGGCAAGTCTCACTACATTTACTATGGCAGTAAGTCTCACTAAATTTACCATGGTGGTAAATCTCATTCACTCAAAGCTACTTATCCTACCGTCTCACAAAATATTCCTTTTTGACCTCCGCTGATTTAGGGATAAAAGTAAATACTCTCAAAACTCATGTAAGATGCTACTTGTCAAACCCTTGGTATAGAATCCTGTCAAAAACTAGAATTTGTTTTGATGTAATAACCAAGGACTGGACTTGCACGCTAAAAGATTGCTGACATTGCACACCCATTTGTCTGGAACTTCTGTTTATCTCCCCCTAGCCATGGTTACACTCAAAACTCTCACCCATGCTTTGCCTCCCCTTGCCATAACGTTTCTGCCTATGTGATCCATGCTTTGCCTCCCCTTGCCATAACGTTTCTGCCTATGTGATCCATGCTTTGCCTCCCCTTGCCATAACGTTTCTGCCTATGTGATCCCATTGAGAATATTTTACAATACATTTTTTTTATAAGGAAAACATTTTTATAACATTTGTTATAGGAGCTAACAGTTGGGAAAGAGAATGGTTGTTGCCATGGGGTGGGGTGTTATGGGTGGGAGGGGGCAGGATGGTGTTGAAAGAGAGATTAAGACACAGAAGTAGTGAACAAATTAGTTAAAATGATGTCTGCCCAGACTTTGGGACATCTGTTCAAAGTTAGTTACAAAACTTGAGTTTAGAAAAACATGGTTAGCTTCAGTTAGTTCCTCACAAACCTTGATGAAGTGTTGAATAACAAACTTTTCCCTAGACTTGCTTCAGATGTCAACTATCAACAGTCCAGCAATCGTTCTCATGCTGGTCACTGCTGACATCAGCATGACATCTCTGGGGCAGCACTTTCAAAACGCAGAGCTGTCGGCTGTGTCCAGAGACAGGAGGTGGTCAGGCAGGCTGGAGAAGTCAATGTGGACATCTGCATTGACCACAAGGTGGGACAGCACCTCCAGAATTTCCTGATAGGATGGCCGCTCCTCGGGGATGGTGTGCCAGCATCGAAGCAACAGTTCATATCTAGAAGGGAGCAGAATGCATTGGTCACGTACTCATCTTAGAAATGTTTCTATTATGCAATGTGACAAGATAAATTAACTTGACTCAAATTTATTTTCATTAACTGCATCCCACCAAAAAGAAATCCAGACACTGCAACTTACAATTCAGAACTGCAGTGCTGTGGTTTGGGCATCCTGAAGCCATTCTGTACACTCTCGATGACCTCGTGTGGTCCCATGGTAGGATACGGGGTGCTCCCTGCAATAACAAAAAACAAACATATCATTTTTTTTTTCAAAACCCCAAACTGTTCAAAAGATGGCATTACAATTTATAATGACAGTGCTTGAATTTTTATTTTATTCCAATTATATTTAATTTCCCAATTATATTTCTTTTTCCAATTATATTTCTTTCTCCAATTTCACTCCAGGTGATTCTTGCAGACTCTTAACTGCTCCCATTCATTTTGGGCCTGCACACACTGTTTAAAACTTATGTTAATTCTTTAATAGCTAAATAGTCTGTTCTCATTAACATTGCCCTCCAAAGGTCAAACAATAACATTTTAACTGCATCCAGACAGCTGTCAAACACAACTGATTTAAGTAATTTGAAAAACTTAACAGATATCTAAACAAGAGCCTTTGGCAGTCGACTGACCAAAGTGTAAAATCTCCCAGGCCACAATGCCGTAAGACCAGGTGTCTGTCTTGGTGTTGTACACATTACTCTGTAGACTCTCTGGGGCAGTCCAGCGGACAGGAACTGAGTTCTGTTGGGGACATTTAAGGCAATTTAGACAAGAGGATCAATCAATTTGTAAAACTTAATGATGTACAATTTTGCTGGACTTTTGCTATCTTTGTCATTTTACTTTGACATCATAATAATTGGTTTTAAAAAATGAACTGTTCCTTAACAGCATGAGTTTTTGTGTTCATTACAAGTATGATTAAACTGACATAGAGACAATACACAATGTAAGTCAACAAATTTAATTTCATCTTTTTCAAATTTAATTGACAAAAAAAAGAAAAGAAAAGTGTGTGCCATAATGAACAAGTGAATTAAAAGAAGCTTTGAGTTGTCAAACTTGGTTACACTTAAAAACCTGGACACAAATTAATCCTAAATGTACTTAAAGCCTCATAGACAATCCCATCATGTACTTACAGCCTCATGCACAATCCTCTCAGTGATCTCATGTACATACAGCCTCATACACATTCCTCTCAGTGATCTCATGTACTTACAGCCTCATGCACAATCCACTCAGTGATCTCATGTACATTCAGCCTCATACACATTCCTCTCAAAGAGCTCATGTACTTACAGCCTCATACACATTCCTCTCAGTCATCTCGTTGGGGAATCCAAATCCAGACAGCTTACAGATGCCACCTTTAGCCACAAGAATCTTACACGAACGCAGTCGGTAGTAGATCAGCTGAAAGACAGTCGTAGGAAAGTTTCAATTATTGTACTAACTTGCAGAGTCATAATCAGGTCAGAACTGACTTTTATCACCTTGTCGTGAGAATTTATCACTTAATTGACTTCAGGGACTAAAATGGGAATTTAAAACTACTTGCTTTAATTTTACATGGCTCTACAATGACTTTAAAAAAGCAGATTTATAATTTTTTAAGAACGAAAATATCTGTCATGATTGTTTTAGGATGCTTAAGTTATCCTCACCTTAAATTTTTCCAAGTGGTCTAATCCACTGGCAACCTGGGCCGCAAGAGCAAGTAATTTTTGGGATGTCAGCGTCTGCTTCTTGGTCAAGCTGACACTGGGCTTCTCTCCCCTGCCTATCATGACCTGCTGGTGTCCCGGACAGTGGCGCTGTAGGAACTGCTGCAGTGTCCCCTCACTGGCCAGCTCCATCATCATCAACCAGGGCTCTGGAGGGGGGTTGGGGGGGGGGATGGAATAAATGCCATGAAATGAGACACAGCTGTTTTTATGGCATTGTATGAAAGATTCAGTCTCTGCATCAAATCTGAGCAGCTATTTCTTTGATGAGGGACTGTGGTGTGCAACTTGTGGTGTGCAATCTTAGGGGTCATTTATGGGGTCTATCAACTCTTTTATTTTCAAGGTGAAATATAATGTCTTAAGTGGTGGGGGTGTCCCCAACTATAAAAAAATGTGTGAATAGCTGAAGATAAATTAAATGCCGCAGTCAGAACATTGCCTTTAACAGTTCTTTTAACTACACGACATAATATTATTATTATTTTTATTATTATTATTATTATTAGTGGTGGCTTTATATAGCACAATACCCCAGCCCACCACGCTATACATACAATTTAACAAACATAATCATGAACTTAAAAATTAACATACATTAAGATGGGTAAACTGTTTTCTTTAAGCTTTCAATTATAACATTATTGTTTTATTTCTTTTCCTTTTAATGTACATTTTTAATTAATTCTTATTTCACCAAAACATAATGTTAGTTCACATGAAATTATCTTTAGGCCCCACAAACATCTTCTAGAAAAACAGCCTTTTTTTATTTTTTTTTATTTTAGCATAAACCGGAGGGTTTGAACTGTTGAAATTTATGAAATTAAAAAAAAAAAAAACATCTCTCAACTAAACAGAAATGATCTTATCCAAGTAATGTCTACACAGAATAAATTAAGTTCATATAAAGATATTCAAACTTTTACAGGGGTGGGGGTTTATGAATGATAGAGTGAGACATGGCTCACCATTGGCTGTGTAACTTCCAACCAGTCTTATAACATTGGCGTGGGCCGGCAACATCTTGAGAACCTCCAGCTCAGCTGTGAAGAAATGCCTTTCTTTGTCACTAGCTTCACCTGAGAGGCAAACAGAACAGAAAATACGACCAATTCAAATATTTTAATTCGACTAGTTTAAGGGAAATTTGCATTCAATTTGTTAAATTTTTTTATCTTCAAATCCACAACCTTCATCAGGTATTTACAGAAACCAAATGCCACAAAATTAAACTTCTACTGACTTACAACAATATTGAAAATATTTAATAATATTACAGTTTTGAAATTATTTAGGTTTCAGCCAATCAATGGCCTAGAAAATCTTTACGGAAAGATGCCAAGCTTTGATAAGTTTATCGAGTTTGTCTTCAAAATCACAACAATATCTGAAAAAGGAAATATTTTCTACAACTAACCTTAGGCTTTAATTACATAATCAAACAAAGATCCTAACAACACACACGTATTGTGATGTTGTCTGGTATTTAAAAATGGTTTTGGTCAGAATTTTTTATAGATTTAATTTACTTTGAAAAAAATAATTTTTTATTAGATTAGTTACCATTGCTTAGATTTGATTTTCTTCCTTGAAAACTATAAAAATACATCATTATTTCAAGCATTTTATCAGTAAGGGAGATTCTATTCTTGACTTAAAATAATTCATTTTAAAGCCCAAATAGAATAAATAAACATTACAGCTCTCAGAGTAATTCCTTGTTTAATTCACAAAAAACAAACCACCTGGCGCAGAAACCGGGGAAAGTCATGTCATCAAGTGCATTTCACTGTATCAAGTTTCAGTTTGATGTAAAGTAAATGACCTTTACCTTGTAGCTTTTTAATGATGACCCTCATGACATCAGTAGATCCTGGGGACCTCCTCATCCTTCCCTTCCAGACCTGGACAAAAGCCCCCTGGGCAATCTGCTCCAGAAGACGGACATCCTTTCGGGGAATTTCCCAGCTCATCTTGAGCCGAGAATATTCTGTTGGCTGTCAAGTAAGTGGTTGATTTTATGTCAAATGGGAGATTTTATGTCAAATGGGAGATTTTTGTAAAATTTAATAATAAAAAAAAAAGGACAATAATAAAATTCTCTATCCATTTTTAACTTGATTATCAACAGGTGTGTTACATTATTGTAATATTAGAGGAGAACTGATAGAAATATCTGATGAGCTGCATCTGACATATCCTGACATTTTTGTGCCAACAGCAAAACAGTAAAAATGGTATTTGTTATTATTACCGGTAGGAAAATTCTGCAAGTCAGAACAGACTTTTTATAAAACAAATTATTATTTAAGACAACATAATTTCTGCCAGGAATACAGGTAAGATGAATAAATGCCACTAGGTCTACATCTAAAAGCAGTTATAAATGTTATAAATAAAGCAAGGTTATGTTAGGAGATGTTGCACGTCTCAAAACACAATTGTCTCGCGGCAGTTATAAATGTTGTAAATAAAGCAAGGTGATGTTAGGAGATGTTGCATTTATCAAAACATAATTGTTGTTAACCGCTTCTGATTAAAGAAGTGCTCCTTAATATTTGTGCAGTTTTTTTTTAGTCATAATCTACAATCTCATTTAAATACTTAGCACTCGTATGCAAAAATTTAGGTCTAGAAATTATTTTTAATTTTTAATTTCCATAAGAGAGAAAATTATTTTTAATCAAAGCGCCATGATGAGAAAGATTCCACCATGATAAGAAAGATTCCACTTGCTTTTTTTAAAAGAGAAAATATTTGGTTAAAATATTAACTTAATTTGATATTTCAATCTTGATTAGATCTTTATGATGTACCATCAAATTATAAACAAAAAATATTTGTGAAATGGTTAGAAGCATCTGATTACAATCAACAATTAATCCCACATATTAATTGCACGAGTAATAAACCTCTCAGTCTTGGCCAATGATTCTAGATGACCCGGTTTATCTAAAAAGTCATGATGACATCTAACACCACCGCTGTCACATCATTGCTGGTCCTGTGCAAGCCTGACAGAACTCACCTGTCATTCAAATTGTCTTCAAAACCACATCTACAACATGAAGATCATCCAACAGAAAGATGGCAAGGCTAATGTATACACTCATCACAACTGCAAAAAGCTGTGATGACTTGATGTGTCAGTCAAGTTGACCGGATGTGTCAGTCAAGTTGACCTGATGTGACAGTCAAGATGACTTGATGTGTCAGTCAAGTTGACCTGATGTGTCAGTCAAGTTGACTGCTCTCTACATTACAATATTCCTATTTAGTTATGATGGGACCATGCAGATCAACTTCTTAGTATGCCACTGTTACAGCAATATTAGTATTTTAAATTCTGTATCAGAGCAACATAACTGCCCGTCAGAGTTGGTCAATTATCTCTGCAAGAGAGTGACCCTTGGGTCTGACCATGGTTGGAGCCTAAGGTCTGACCAATTTTGTATAGAATCTCTGCATCAGAGTGACCCTAAGGTCTCACTGAGTTGGTCAATAATCTCTGTATCAGAGTAACCCAAATGTCTCACTGAGTTGGTCAATAACCTCTGTATCAGAGTGACCCAAACGTCTCACCGAGTTCATCAATAATCTCTGTACCAGAGTGACACTTATGTCTGACCATGGTTGGAGCATAAGATCTGACCAAATTTATATAGAATCTCTGTATCAGAGTGACCCTAAGGTCTCACCGCATTTGGTCAACAATCTCTGTATCAGACAGACCTGAGTTAGAAGCACTACAACCGTAGCCATTAGTAAACTACATCTATTGATCTATTTTGTGATGGTCTCCTACTTAACTATCACCATCACCACCAGTATCACATACTAAATATTCTGTATTTGGTTGTGTACTCTCATCCAGTAACTCCACCTCTTGATCATCCAAATTTTCATCGTGCGCTCTGGCGATCTTCTCTCTCATTCTCTTCTCCCGTTTCTGCAAAGAATTAAACAAAATGACGATATTTTTAATGTTATTCTAAAAAATTCCTCCCAAAAAAAATTGTTTATCCGATTAGTTTTTAAAAAAATATATATTTAGTCCAACTTAACAGATATTTAAGCCAACCCAGTATCATATTTTGTTTGTCATATTTACAAGAACCTGCTGCACAAGAAAAGAAAATCTGGAGCTAAAATAGTTCCCAAATCAAAGTTGGCACCAGAGCCATTTAGGAAATCAGTCTTAAGAATGGGCTTCTTCAAGTGCAGGTTTTTATAGAGCTGTACTTCTTGGACTGTAGTTTCTTATTCAGAGTGAGAAATGTTAGAAAGGAAGTTGGAATAGAGAATTCGACCACTTGAATGTGTCCTTTTCTCCTTAGCCCTTGTCTATGCCAAGTACCTCACAAGCCAAGGAGTCATAGGTGAAGGTCCAAATGCACATTTGGTAAAGGTGTTTTGGAATAACTGTGATTTGAAATTGGAGCAGTTGTGAACATCAGTCATACCAACTTTCTCCAACCCAACAGTGCACAATTTTCTTTAGTTAATAAACTTAAATAGACTTAAAAAGTAGAATTGATTTTACACATAGAACTGATACCTTCATTTACACGTAAAACTGATACCTTCATTTACACAGAGAACTGATTACTGATACCCTCATTTACACCTAGAACTGATACCTTCATTTACACCTAGAACTGATACCTTAATTTACACCTAGAACTGATACCTTCATTTACACCTAGAACTGATACCTTTATTTACACATAGAACTGATACCTTCATTTACACATAGAACTAATACCCTCATTTACACCTAGAACTGATACCTTCATTTACACCTAGAACTGATACCTTAATTTACACCTAGAATTGATACCTTCATTTACACCTAGAACTGATACCTTCATTTACACCTAGAACTGATACCTTCATTTACACCTAGAACTGATACCTTCATTTACACCTAGAACTGATACCTTAATTTACACCTAGAACTGATACTTTCATTTACACCTAAAACTGATAACTTCATTTACAGCAATAAATTTTACCTTCATTCTCATTGCCATGAAGACGAACACAATGATGAGCAGCACAGCCAGACCAGCACTGATTACTGCCCCTATGGCGTATGGAGAAACTGTAAGAAAACAAGAGAAATGTCAAGAGCTGTGGGCAGTATAAAAACATTTGTTCAACAGCTGGGGCAGTATAAAAATATGTGATCAGCTTAACACTATGATAAAATATAAACAAATTTATACAAAAGACATAGTTCTATTGATGGATATGTACTAGAATGCATTTTTTTAAAATGAGCATTGTTGAATGTTGTATCAAAACTTGTATTTCCTCAAATTGTTTTCTAGAAGATTAATTGGTTACAAGCATGTAAAGACTACACTTACTGTAGAGCAATCAGCATGCAAGTACATAAAAATAGTTTAAACAACAACAAAAAAAAAAAAAACTAAAAAAAACCCCAACAAATTGTATGTCTAGAAAAACCATTCAATGAAGCCACTTCCATGGATGTATTCAAATACAATCTTGAAGAACTCTGAACAAACATCACATATTCAATACACTAATAGTGTCAGATCACTTGTTTAAATTTTGTTTTAAAAAAAGATTATAATGGTAAGCTGATCATAAACAGTTTTACACAATCAGCCAATGAAAATAGTGCGGGTACTATGTAAGCCATGCAGCAACCAAGTAATAATTTCAATATGTTTTTGAATAAGCCGGTGGTATGCATAATGACCTTATCAAAGAAACATTTCATGGAAAGTTGACATCAAAAACACGTTGCAATGTGTTGGTTATACAAGCTGTGTCTGAGGCAGTTTTTGGTCAAAATTTAAAAAAAAAATAGTTGATAGATCTCAATATTGCATGCTTGGGTAGGTATATATTTGTATGCCTTGTGGTACATTTGTAAAAAGACATGGCCAATTTACATGGGTTTGTCCTTGTGGTATCTGTGTTAAAAGACATGGCCAATTTACATGGGTTTGTCCTTGTGGTATCTGTGGTAAAAGACATGGCCAATTTACATGGGTTTGTGTTTGCTTGTAATAAGAAACTTTTATGGACTTTTCATTGATGAACATGGATTTATGTCTTGTACAATGTATTGATGAGTGTCTCCCTACACGAGACACTTGGTGGCCTCCTATCCAATGTGCAGGCACAAACAAAAATTACATCTTGTTATGAAATTCAACAGTAAAATAATATACAGCTACAAACAAGTTTACAAATGAATGGGTGTCACCATCGAACACCAACAGTCAACACAGTAACCTCGTACAGACAAACAACAGCAAGACAAAGTCTGTCTCATTTTGTGTTTAGCTCAAACAGCCGGGGTGAAAAATAAGAGCGATTCGAATTGAATATGACATTAATTCACATTAGCGTTAAAAATTAATTAATATTTTTGACAGTCACAAAGAAATCCAGTCTGTAATGTAAACTGTCAAAAAAATTTAGACACATTTCTTTAGCTTTACATCAAAATATCCATCAATGCGTTCAAGAAATCTATTTTTAGCTTGTAAAAACGGAAAGCTCAAAATTTAATGTATGTAAACTCTGTATGTAAATATTATTTACTTTCTGGGACAAGTGTCACTAAGAGCCATTGAGGCCACCGGGCATATCAGTCCAAGCCATACAGAACTAAATGGCAGATGCTAAAAAAATTATGAATTTATACAGGTGGCTACTCTGTGCATAACTGAGCGTGGAAGGGTTGAGGCGGTGAGGGGACACGGCTAGGAGAACAAGTCGAGAAACAGCACACTTACAGAGAGAGGTATTGGGTCTGGCACGGTAGGAGTCTGCAAGCATAGGAGATGAAACAAACATAACAAAGACATCGATGGCTGGACACACCGGTCTGACAATTTCAATGCATTACTGGTTTATCTCAGATTTCTACTGTTGAGGCTACCAAATCAAGCAGGTGATGAGTATAAAACGATTTTTTTTTTTTTTTGGGAGATTTCAATTTGATTATTCAGTGAAATATTCAAAGTTAAACAATTAAATTAACTGTAAAGACTTTTTTTTTTTAAATAATTAAATATATTTTAAAAATTGTAAAATCTGAAACTTATATTTTACTGTTACAAGTTTGAAGATTGTCTGCACCTAAAGATGAAAGGTTTCACCAACAACTAAACAGTGTGTCAACAAACACTGTGTGTGTGTGTGTGTGACCATGACACTTAGTTTGACACGTGGAGAGGACCCCATTTCTACTGACACGATCAAACAACTAAAGTTAGCTTTTTTTAAAACTATCTTATGGCTTTATAATGAAAATTTGAGATTTCATGGCAACAATAAAAAAAAAAAAAAAAATTGTATAAATGTATACTACATATTTACAATAATTTATCTTGAGACGGCAATCAATAGGTTTTTTTGAATTTCAATATCTAAGGATAGGTTGGGCATCTCCATTGATGTCACAAAGAACTGTTGAATGGTTACTGGTATGCACAAGCAAGATGAAAGACATCCAAAAATTGATACGCTTTTAAAGAAAAATGTCCAGACATAGGAAAGCTAAAATTAATATTATAAGCAGAAATGTAAAAGAAAAACAGCAGATAATGTCACTTTAAAAATTGATCTTAAAACCAGAAGATAATGTCACTTTAAAAATTGATCTTAAAACCAGAAGATAATGTCACTTTAAAAATTGATCTTAAAACCAGAAGATAATGTCACTTTAAAAATTGATCTTAAAACCAGAAGATAATGTCACTTTAAAAATTGATCTTAAAACCAGAAGATAATGTCACTTTAAAAATTGATCTTAAAACCAGAAGATAATGTCACTTTAAAAATTGATCTTAAAACCAGAAGATAATATCACTTTATAAATTGATCTTAAAACCAGAAGATAATGTCACTTTAAAAATTGATCTTAAAACCAGAAGATAATATCACTTTATAAATTGATCTTAAAACCAGAAGATAATGTCACTTTATAAATTGATCTTAAAACCAGAAGATAATGTCACTTTATAAATTGATCTTAAAACCAGAAGATAATGTCACTTTATAAATTGATCTTAAAACCAGAAGATAATATCACTTTATAAATTGATCTTAAAACCAGAAGATAATATCACTTTATAAATTGATCTTAAAACCAGAAGATAATATCACTTTATAAATTGATCTTAAAACCAGAAGATAATATCACTTTATAAATTGATCTTAAAACCAGAAGATAATATCACTTTATAAATTGATCTTAAAACCAGAAGATAATATCACTTTATAAATTGATATTTCTTCAAAATAAACAACTACAATGGCAACAGTAACATTTACTAAAATCATTTTTTATTTTTTAAGGAGATTTTTCAGAACTAAAGGAATACAGTAGGCAAATGGTACAGTTAATGGTCACAATCAAATAGAATATTCTTAGATGGTCTTGTAAGAGAAAATTTAAAAAAAATTTTTAAATGTCTAAAATGAAAACATTACGTTTAATTACCTTCCTTTAGTTTATTGTCACAGAATTAATTGAAATAAAAAACAAAAAACTAAAATAATGAAAATTAAACAATTAGGGGGATTAAACAAAAGTAAAGATTAAATATTTATTTTTAAAGATAAAGCTAACTATTTTTTAACTCAAATATTTTTCATCTCAAAGAAGAAATTTATGTCATACCTTCTATTGAACATTTTGCTCCCAACATATTTAAAATTATTTAAAACTAAACCCAATGCTATTTGTCAGAGGGAAAATATGAAAATAATATTCACAAAGTCAAGATAGCATATAAAGTTTAGAGAGACATTAAATATTTTAGAGTGATTTTAAAATATTATTTTTCCCGAGTATTCCGATTATTAGATTTAATAATTAATTTTCACATGAATTTAAAATCATTTTCCATTAATTAATAACATTTTTAAAATTAATCGCAAGAAAGGCAGGATTATTCAATGATTTCTTGTGACATTATCTTGCCGTAATATTGACATAGAAAAAATTTGGAGGAAAGAGACAGCCGGGCAGTCTGAGAAAGAAGCCAGGTACTCACAACGCATGCTCGTGTCCGCCACTTGGGGTCCCACTTGACCTGAGCTGCTGCCTCCGACTATGTAGGCGGCATTTGGACCCTCGACATCCACTGTTTCTGTGGACAAAATGGCCATCAATCATTGTGCAGGGGTTAAACAGTTAAGTCACAAGTTGTAATAATTTTATTTCAGTTCAGCACCGCTAAAACACCTGCTCTAGTTATGAATGACAACATGTGAGCCCCAAACAACGACATTTAGATTCTCTAGACCTTCCTTAGATTTGATTGTTCCAGTAGCAAGGTAACTCGTCTCTCATGCCTTATGCTGTGGGTTTGAGTCTAACTTTTAAGCTTCTAACAAATGCTTTGTACATTTTTGGAAAAATTAATTGACATTAACAACGAAAAGGAGTTTGTAAAGGCAAAAAAATCAGAATTCACCACTGCCTGTTTGCATCTTTAAGTCTCCTAGTTCAGATTCATTGGCATAGATTAAATAAAGAATAGTTGATAGAAACGATTGACTGAAATCAAATTTTCTTTTTGAGTATCTGAACAAAAATATTAAACTTTTGACCATCAAAATGTACCAACCAGCTACGGTAAGAGTCACGTTGCGGCTGTGCAGGAATGTCTCCAGATTGTCATAGCTCCCAGGACCGCTGGATTTGACCAGGATCTCATTGGTCACGTGACACACATACGTCCCAGCATGATCCTCTGCAAAGCTGTCAATGGTGAACTGGCTGCTGTAAGCCAACATCTCAGTGTTCTTGTCTGACCCAGCTGGTATGAAGCTCCAGGAGTAGGTGGGGACTGTGGAGCACATCAGGAAGATACATTAGGAGGGGAGAATATTTAAATAAGTTGGGAAACAGTTTTCCTGGTGAGATCTATTACGTTTAATCACAGCATTTAGTGAAAACATATCAGACATCTTATTGACAAACATATCAGACATCTTATTGAAAACATATCAGACATCTTATTGACAAACATATCAAACATCGTATTGAAAACATATCAGACATCTTATTGAAAACAGATCAGACATCTTATTGAAAACATATCAGACATCTTATTGAAAACATATCAGACATCTTATTGAAAACATATCAGACATCTTATTGAAAATATATCAGACATCTTTTTGAAAACATATCAGACATCTTATTGAAAACATATCAGACATCTTATTGAAAACAGATCAGACATCTTATTGACAAACATATCAGACATCTTATTGACAAACATATCAGACATCTTATTGACAAACATATCAAACATCGTATTGAAAACAGATCAGACATCTTATTGAAAACAGATCAGACATCTTATTGAAAACATATCAGACATCTTATTGAAAACATATCAGACATCTTATTGAAAACATATCAGACATCTTTTTGAAAACATATCAGACATCTTATTGAAAACATATCAGACATCTTATTGAAAACATATCAGACATCTATTGAAAACAGATCAGACATCTTATTGAAAACATATCAGACATCTTATTGAAAACAGATCATACAAGTTAGCTTGAGTGTTTTTTCCCGTACTTAATATCAAAGATTCTACAGTTGAAAGTAAAAAACCAATCCACAATAAATCACTCCAATTTTGCAGGATATATTCTTTTACCTTCCCATAAACCAAAGGAAATAAATGATGGCCAAATGAGTAATAAACTTATAATTTATCACTAAATAAATGATAACCTAACAATTTATAACTAAATAAATGATAAACTAATAATTTATAACAAAATAAATGATAATCTAATAATTTGTGATTAAATTAATGATAGCCTAATAATTTACAGCTAAGTAAACGATGATCTAAAAATTATGGCTGAATAAAAGATAAAATATGTGTTGCACCAATAAATAGTAGCCCTGAAAGGATGAAAAGGAAAGCAAGACAACAAAGAATTCCTTGGGTGGCCTCTTGGATACGACTTCTCAGCTAAGTGCTATTTTTTAAATTTTATTCTGTTTTTTCTAATGTTTGTTCGCCGACAAAGGCTTCCTGCTGACATGTTCGTTGTTTAGTTGCGGTCCTTTTTCAGGTTTTAATCATTTCCTTTTTTTGCTAGCCTGATTGCAGTGTTTTATTACTAATAATAAACACTATGATATGTGAGAATTTCGTCGTACTGAGCTGTATGAAAGAAACTGTTTTCAATGACTCACCTGGAAATCCTCTACTGATACACTTGAGTACAACATTTGTGCCTAGAGGGAAGTCATTGTGTCTGGTCACAGGGAACACATGGACGGCAATGACCTCAGCTGGACCTGGTTTACAAAAACACAAAAAAAATCTTAGTCACAGTTAACACATGGGCGCATGAAAGAAAACTCAGATATAGATTGGGCTAACAATCAAGTGAATATGTGTGGGATTATGCAAGTGCACCTTAGGTAAGCAAGGTAAAATGCACACTAGGTAAGCAAGGTAAAATGCACACTAGGTAAGCAAGGTAAAATGCACACTAGGTAAGCAAGGTAAAATGCATAGTTTTATTTGGGATTCTTGAAAACATTTAAATGACTTTTTTTGTTTTAAAGAAGTCCTATCAATGTAAATCTCATGTGTTAAGACTGAACCTGTATCTAAAGAAGTCCTATCAATGTAAATCTCATGTGTTAAGACTGAACCTGTATCTAAAGAAGTCCTATCAATGTAAATCTCATGTGTTAAGACTGAACCTGTATCTAAAGAAGTCCTATCAATGTAAATCTCATGTGTTAAGACTGAACCTGTATCTAAAGAAGTCCTATCAATGTAAATCGCATGTGTTAAGACTGAACCTGTATCATTAACCCAAATTCCCAAAATTATATTTAATAATTTTTTTTTATTTAGAGACTCCTGTATAGGAAAAATAAAACTCGTACAAAATAGCAAATGAATGGCTGCTCTTAAAGAAATTTCGAAAAGACAATTTAAAGATAAGTGAGCATTGGTTTCAAATGCACAACATTCTCACTGTAAACTTGTATGGCCGGCAGGGCCAGGCACTCCACAGTGATGAGACCAGGGTAGTGGACGTTGCAGTGGTAGATGTGACCGCGAATCTTGTCGCTGGCCTGGAGCACAAGTCTCTCCTTCAGGGAAGTGGAGTTCTCCTCCATCTCTGATGTCGAGTTGAGCTTCAGGCTGCCAAACCTGTGTGGTCAAATCAAAGTGGTCAGTGTGCGGTCGATTCATGGTGTAATGTATGGTCACTCTGTGGTTACTGGAAGGTCAATATGTGGTAAATGAATGGCAGTTTGTGGTCCCGCTATGAGGCCAATGTTTGTCACTCTTTGGTCAATGCATGGTGTATGTATGGTCACTCTGTGGTCTATGTGTGATTATTTACAAAATATGTTTGCAACATCTAATCATTTAAATTTAAGATGACAAAATATGGATGTTTTAATGTTTAGCTATCAGGAAAAGCCACTTGATTGCATAGGAACTATGGTAGGAAATATATGGCAGGAACTATGTGGTAGGAACTATGTGGTGGGAACTATGTGGTGGGAAATATGTGATAGGAACTATGTGGTAGGAACTATGTGGTAGGAACTATGTGGTGGGAACTATATGGTGGGAACTATGTGGTGGGAACTATGTGGTGGGAACTATGTGGTGGGAAATATGTGTTGGGAACAATGTGGTGGGAATTATGTGGTGGGAACTATGTGGTGGGAACTATGTGGTGGGAACTATGTGGTGGGAACTATGTGGTTGGAACTATGTGGTAAGAACTATGTGGTAGGAACTATGTGGTAGGAACTATGTGGTAGGAACTATGTGGTGGGAAATATGCAGTAATTTGTAAACTAATTCTGTCTAAATTTTAGTTTCAGGTTCATTATTTAAAAACTTCCCTGTGTATTTCATGGTAGGTGTGTGTTTTGAGAGAGGGTGTGTATGTGAGAGAGAGAGTGTGTGTATGTGAGAGTGTGTATTTTTGAGAGAGAGTGTGTGTTTGGTTTGCATGGTGGGGTGGGTACTAGTAATACTGTAGTATTTCATTTTTATATAAGTACTTTTTCAACTACATCAGTGTTTCAACTATAGATATTAGTAGTTTTATTTTAGGTATATGTCCACGCTAGGAGATCTGTAGCCTAGCCAAATGCATGTCAATTTTGTGTAATTGACCTAATAAAAAATGTTAAAAACAGATTTTGTTACCATGTCTGATTAGTATGCTGTTAAGTTTGTGAAATGATGAGGTGTCCTGGGCACACACATTTTAATAAATGTTGGTAACAACAATATATGGATAGCTTATAAGAAGGTGAATTAATGGAAATTATGACGTGTTGTCAAGTATAACCTAATATGGTGCTTCTCAAAGTAGTAGAGAGTCATGGACTGGCAGGAATTTATCCACATTGTAGGAAGGACACCCATCATGCAATTCCTCAAGTTATTGTTCTTTTTTTGGATCTCCATCAAGTGTATCACTTATTATGGACTACTAGTGCCATAAACCTTTACTTTGAGAACCCTTTACTTTGAATTGATATATTGTTTACCTCCAGTCAACAACCGGATGCCTACTTCCACCATAACTGACAGTGCACTCAAGGCTAATGTTCTCTCTGAAGTAAACATCTGCTTTTTCATTGTGGCACTTGGGGTGACCTGTAGACAGTGAGGCAGTCACATTCATATAGCAGGTCAACACAAAGAAAATAAAGCAAGGAAATATGGTTAGAGATTCCCCATCTCTATTATATCACAATTAGAGATTCCCCATCTCTATTATATCACAATTAGAGATTCCCCATCTCTATTATATCACAATTAGAGATTCCCCATCTCTATTATATCACAATTAGAGATTCCCCATCTCTATTATATCACAATTAGAGATTCCCCATCTCTATTATATCACAATTAGAGATTCCCCATCTCTATTATATCACAATTAGAGATTCCCCATCTCTATTATATCACAATTAGAGATTCCCCATCTCTATTATATCACAATTAAGTTCCCCCATGTCTATTTTATCACCCCCAATTTCTATTCAATAATGATTACATGCTCCAATTTCTATTCAATAATGATTACATGCTCCAATTTCTATTCAATAATGATTACATGCTCCAATTTCTATTCAATAATGATTACATGCTCCAATTTCTATTCAATAATAATGAAATGTGTTGACTAAATCAAGGAAATTGGATGTTATGTCTTGAAGATATATTGACAGGCTAACTTAGGAAATGGACAAAACTATATGATGATGTACACAATTCTATCTGATGATGTACACAATTCTACCTGATTACTCAATACTATCTGATGTCTCTGACGACATACAAAAACTATCTGAATAATGTTAAAAATATGACTGACGTACCAATAACCAACAGGTTAGCTCCGACAATCTCCGTGGTCAAGTTGCTGCTGCAAGCGTACCAGCCCGCGTCAGACAGGACGAGGTTGTGGACCAAAAGTCTGGGGCTCTGCGTGTCCTGATACTTATCTGGCGCAGGTGACAGAATTGTAAACTTCTGGTTACCCTGGTGGAAGGCGGTCATCACGGTGGACACGGCTTCTTGGTCCAGGGCACGAAACGTCCATGTTATGGTATAGGGCTTGCTGACAGGGACTGGTTAAAACAAAAAAAGAATTGCGATATGGACACAACAGCTTTAACAAAATATGTGTTGGGGAAACCACAGAGCAGTTTCTTTTTGTGTTCTGTTGTCAGTAATATTTAAGTTGTATCTAACTAATATATCCAACTAATAGGATTCAAACAGTTATATTTCTAACTGGTAACAATAAAAAAAAAATTTTGTAAATTGTAAAGTATATTTGAAATCACAGAAAGTGAGGCTTGAAGTAAGTCTTTACATTTTTATTGTATTGTTTGAACTTTGAACTAGAAATGGGTCGTGTGTTTTATTGTATGCGAAAATATGACATGGGATGGCCTCTTTGCATTTCAGTGTTGGTGGACAATCCAGCAGGCCAGTGGGATGCAATGGCCTGGAGACCTAAAATAATTCTCTCACCTGGTTTTGAGGTGGCATCAATGTCTGTGAGGTCGCAGTCAAACTGCACCTGTTCACCTACAATCTGGGCTGTCTCACGAGGTCCCAGGAGAACAATGTTTGCTGAAGATCAAAAGATTTTAAGTTGTTATGCTCAATCAATTTAAATAAATCAACAAGACAGAAACTGAATGCCTTACTGAAATTGTAAAGCAGAATTCAATTAATATTAGTTGCAAGTTGCACAATAAAATAACAGGTTTATCAATAGTTTGGAGGGTAGTATGTGTTGATTCTAAATTGGATTGTTTTGGCTGGAGTAAAATGGAAATATGGACGAAAATTCTCAATTTTGGCCAAGCTGACTCACTTAGACGTGTACATACCAACATTTTTCCATCAAACAAACACACTCACCTACACACTGAGCACACACACTGAGCACACACACTCACCTACACACTGAGCACACACACTGAGCACACACACTGTCAACAAAAGTGTAGATTGTATTGCTGTCCCCTATAATTTGACGCCTGAATATTCCACATGAATGGCACCAGCGGCTGAGTCAGAACACCTAGGGGACGCAACTCATTCCATCAATGGGCAAATCCTTATTTATTTCCGTCTGAGAGGAAAGTTGCTGCCCATCGGTGTGGTGTTGTGAATTACCTCCCGCGGGAAGGTCGGGTGTTAAATGTATCACACAGAAAATCTAGGCTTCTCTCGGGACAAATTATTTATTTCTCAGTGAAATTTTAATTTATGCGACTAAAATGTTTGCGCAAATTATTTATTTCCTCAGTGAAATTTTAATTTATGCGACTAAAATGTTTGCGCAATGAGAAACTTGTCGTATTTTATTATTTGTATTACAGTTTCATCTTGTAGTATTAGTTTCATCTTGTAGAATTATAGTTTCATCTTGTAGAATTAGAGTTTCATCTTGTAGAATTATAGTTTCATCTTGCAGTCGTAGAGTTTCATCTTGTAGAATTATAGTTTCATCTTGCAGTCGTAGAGTTTCATCTTGTAGAATTATAGTTTCATCTTGTAGCATTTAAATTAATTTGGAAAAAATAATATCGCATTGGAAAATTGCTATTAGGCCTCCCAAGCAGCCAAGCATTTTTTTTTTTCAAAGGCATAATGGCGAGAATCAGTAAATTTAAATGTTTTTGTATGCGAGTCAGTGGACATTCTGAGTAGAGCGTCTGATTAAATCCTCTCGTGAATTCGTGTTCCTATGTGAGACAGCAATCGAGGCATGCATCTTATTTGACAAAGACAAATATATTTCAACACGTTATTGTGAGAAACGTGTCTTGTCCACAGTACACACAAAAAAAAAAAAAAAAAAATACCATTAAAAAAAAAAAAAAACCAAAAAAAAAAAAATTCTTATTTGACAAAGACAAATATATTTCAACACGTTATTGTGAGAAACGTGTCTTGTCCACAGTACACAAAAAAAAAAAAAAAAAAAAAATCCGTTTAGAAAAGGGAAAGTACCGAAAAATTAAATATTTGAAGTCTCTATTTACTTAGCTCCCCTGGGAGACCAAACTACACCAACAGGTTGTGATTTGTTGTTGGAGATTTCTCTTGTGCTCGCCTTGATGTGTTCACCGTTTGACAAATCGATAGGAATCCAAACACAATCCAATTAACTGTACCAGGGGTTCATTATGAGCAAACCGAAAATGGAGAAATTTATTATTTTTTTTTATATATTTTTTTTAAAGTAGAAAAAGCTCGGGCAAGTAGGTCAATAAATTCAAAATTTTAACAAATAGTGAGAAGAATATTATTTAGGCCAGTTATAAAAAGATGTGTGACACTTCAAAACGTAAAAAACATAATGTATATGAGTCTTTACGTTTAATATAGTTTACAAGTAAAAAAATCCGTCGATTATGAATGACGGTAGAAAAGGATTTGTTAAACTTCAGAAGTATAATAAAAGACAATTGTTTCTCCTGGCATGTATTTTTGTATGAGTTAACTGTAATTTATTTCGAATTATTCCCTCCAAATAGCCACGTTTTATTTTCTTTCACAAATCTCTGTTTTATTTAACCATTACAAAATTCGTGGTACGAAACAATGAATAATACGTATGTCCCCATGTGTAGTACGTACACCGCAGTGATTCATTGTTAGGTAATCAATGGTTAGGTAATCAATGGTTAGGTAATCAATGGTGAGGTAATCAATGTTTAGGTGATTAATGGTGAAGTAATCAATGGTAGGTAAGCACCGGTTAGGTAATTAATGGTTAGGTACTCAATGATTTGTTAATTAATGGTTAGGTCATCAATGGTTTGGTAATCAATGGTTAGGTAATTAATGGTTAGGTAATCAATGGTTAGGTAATTAATGGTTAGGTAATCAATGGTTTGGTAATTAATGGCTAGGTAATCAATGGTTTGGTAATTAATGGTTAGGTAATCAATGGTTTGGTAATTAATGGTTAGGTAATCAATGGTTTGGTAATTAATGGTTAGGTAATCAATGGTTTGGTAATTAATGGTTAGATACCAACGGTTTTTTAAACTATTATTTTGATTCAAGCAGCAACAACAACAAACAATTTAAGATAAGATAAGTTAAGATACGATGATAATATAAGATAAAATACTTTTATTGATTAAAAAAAAATAGAAATTTGTTGGGTTTTTTTTTAATTTTTCATTCATATTTTTATTCTTCAGTCTTGAAAATCTTTGTCTGAGTATTTCATTGTTCCTTAAAAGTATTCTGTAGCAACACTTTCGTCGAATAATTGTGTGGTTAGAATAGCTGTTGAGTTTCTGAGTGTGAGTTGTAATGATGAACCATTCTATGTTTCGTAATGACACATGGTTGATTTATGTATTGGCTTTTATTGACTATGATCATATACAAGTTGTGTTCAATGTCCCAACTGTCTGTGTTAAAGTTTCTTCTGCTTCTGGTATCAATGTGTGTGTGTTGTGTATGTGGAAGCGTGGAATATATTCACTCATAAACTTGTAATATCAACATTTTTATGCGTAGAGACTTTTCCTTGCCGAGTTGCCTCACATGGGAGCCAAGTAACGGAACAGATGATGTAATAAAACTATGCAAGTGAATACAGTGGTGAGAAGGGTGCTTTATGGACAGTGAGCCAAATACAACTTTAACTTATGCCGTATAGACAGAGCCAAATACAACGTATGCCCGATAGACTGAGCCAAATACAACGTATGCCCGATAGACTGAGCCAAATACAACGTATGCCCGATAGACTAAGCGAAATAAAACTTAATGCCTGACAGAGGGCAAAATTGTCCTGGGTTCATCAATGCAATTGCTTCCAATTAATACGTGTTTACTCTAACTCTAACATTTCAATGAAACTCGTTTCCCAAAGTCTGTGGAAGTGTTCCAAAATCACGCGAAAGTCATGCTCTCCCATCAATATTCAATTTAAATTCTCAGTTTGTTTAAAGGGCAAGAGGGTGGCTGATCGTGCCTTCCTCCCGTGGCTACCACCTCTACCCACTTAATTCCCGGTGATCGTGCCTTCCTCCCGTGGCTACCACCTCTACCCACTTAATTCCCAGTGATCGTGCCTTCCTCCCGATGCTACCACCTTCACCCACTTACTTCCCAGTGATCGTGCCTTCCTCCCGTGGCTACCACCTCTACCCACTTAATTCCCAGTGATCGTGCCTTCCTCCCAAGGCTACCACCTTCACCCACTTACTTCCCAGTGATCGTGCCTTCCTCCCGTGGTTACCACCTTCACCCACTTAATTCTCCCGTACTCTGCCTTTCTCCCGTGGCTACCACCTTCACCCACATGCGTCCCTGACAACGGTCCGATTCCCTGGTTACCTGAGATTCTACCATTGATTTTGTCACAGATGGACGGGAGGGGGCTGGGAGAGATAGGATGGAGAGAATGGGTACCGGGAGAGAGAGAAGCGAGAGGGGTACGAAGACAGAGGGGAGTAATCAAGTATGTTTGGGTTCATAGAGATCGAAATATTTCATGAAATTTGTTGTTTCAAAAGCTGATGAAAGGAAAGGTTTCCACACAGATCAATATGCGTGAACCTAAGTGCCCATAGGTGAGGATGTAAGGTGTGTTGTTGACTTGGAACTGAAACAAAACCAGTGGTCGCTGAGTGTTCAAGTCGTTGACTCAGAGTCGTGGAGTCATAGAGTCGTGGAGTCATTGAGTCGATGAGTCATAGAGTCGTGGAGTCATAGAGTCGTGGAGTCATAGAGTCGTGGAGTCATAGAGTCGTGGAGTCATAGAGTCGTGGAGTCAAAGAGTCGTGGAGTCATTGAGTCGATGAGTCATAGAGTCGTGGAGTCATAGAGTCGTGGAGTCCAAGAGTCCTGGAGTCATAAAGTCGTTGAGTAAACGAGTAGTGGAGTCATAGAGTCGTTGAGTTTTACCGTCTTGGAGTCATACAATCGTGGAGTCAGGGCCCGTTGTGTCGTAGACACATAGAATCGCCGGGTCATACAGTCAGGGCCCATTGTGTCGTAGACACAAATAGTCCTAGATTAATAGTTTGAAGAGTCAAACGTTATTGATTTTTAGGATTCCTTACAAAAATCAGGCCGGTAAAAATAAAAAAGAATAGTGACGTCATGTCGCATTATAATTTTTTTCCCCGCTGATATTCTTTGGCGTACTGGGACTCTTATGTAACCACGTGATACATCTGACCATGGTCACATCCCATCAAGTTTGTGGGTAGTGAGAGGCAGAGAGCCAAAGTCCACAGTCGTTTTGCCAAAACTGATAACTGTAAACATTGCCTCCCCGATTCTGTAATGACACTAATGGGTGGTGGGGGAAGGAGTGGGGGTGGGGGGTGAAATGTGCCGTGATTTTGTTGACGACATGTTTGTAGGTTCGAGTGCATGACTCACGCTTCCTGAAGTTTTGTCTGTGACATTGTCAGGAAGGGTGGGGTGGGATAATGCAGCCACACAGGGCTTTAGGGTGTACATGACCAGTGGTGGAATGCTGGCGTGGGTGAGATGGAATGGTGGCGTGGGTGAGATGGAATGGTGGCGTGGGTGAGATGGAATGGTGGCGTGGGTGAGATGGAATGGTGGCGTGGGTGAGATGGAATGGTGACGTAGGTGAGATGGAATTGTGACGTAGGTGAGATGGAATGCTGGCGTGGGTGAGATGGAATGGTGACGTAGGTGAGATGGAATGGTGACGTAGGTGAGATGGTATGCTGGGGTAGTTTGAGAATAGACAGATTGAGAATATAGCCATGAATGAGATATAAACTACAACAGAGTAAGATAATCCGATAAGTGACTCCCATTCTGGTTAATGACGTCATACACGTCTTATTTTGTGACGCCATTAATGATGTTCTAATTTATTATAATTTGTTAATTTCCATAAGGATAATCTTTCCTTAAATTAACATCGCCTCCTACTGAAATGGTCCCTCCCGGTTAACTACTGTGAGTGATTGAAGACGTGACGTTACTGATTAAAACAAAAACAGATCTTTAACAAATTTGTTGCAAATGATCTGTGGCTGTAGGTCGAGATAGACAAAGGGCACCGATATAATGTGAATATAATGTGAATCGATTAAACACTGGGCTGAGTGTTCAATGTCATCACAGCGGTTCCCTGTAATAGTATTACCCAGAGTTGGTGGTATGGTTTGAAGAGGTTAGGGAATGTGTCTGTGTCCCTCGAACATAATGAGATCATGTAATGAGAATGTAAAAATGTCCTGTCTTTATGTTAGCTGTTTAAGTATATATATACGACTTAGAGAGCAATGTGATGATGGAGATGTGACAGTTAAACTAGTAATCGTATAGATGTGGCTGTAGAGTTTTACCGTCTTGGAGTCATACAATCGTGGAGTCAGGGCCCGTTGTGTCGTAGACACATAGAATCGCCGGGTCATACAGTCAGGGCCCATTGTGTCGTAGAACTAGTGTTGATATAGACGTAACGGTATTTTTTATTTTTTTTTCTGGTGACTGATGACTTTCTGGTGACTGATGACTTGCGCGGATGACTTTGTTTAAAGTGAAGAAGAGTTGCACGTAGATGAGTTACCGACCAAGGTTAACGGGTCTCATCCACCCGAGGATGACTGGCCTTTGGCTGGACTTGAACACCAGACCACCAACTTGAGGTTTGCTCAGTTTAGACCATTTGGCCACCCAGTCACCAGACGAGAGGGTAAAACTCGTGATAATATTCATATTACAGTAAAACTCATGATAATATACATATTACAGTAAAACTCGTGATAATATTCATATTACAGTAAAACTCGTGATAATATACATATTACAGTAAAACTCGTGATAATATACATATTACAGTAAAACTCGTGATAATATACATATTACAGTAAAACTCGTGATAATATACATGTTACAGTAAAACTCGTGATAATATACATATTACAGTAAAACTCGTGATAATATACATATTACAGTAAAACTCGTGATAATATACATGTTACAGTAAAACTCGTGATAATATACATATTACAGTAAAACTCGTGATAATATACATATTACAGTAAAACTCGTGATAATATACATGTTACAGTAAAACTCGTGATAATATACATGTTACAGTAAAACTCGTGATAATATACATATTACAGTAAAACACGTGATAATCTGGAGCATAAAATAAAATCCTCCGATGCACTCCTCGGATACGCTCCTCGGACACGCTCCTCGGACACGCTCTTCGGACACGCTCTTCGGACACGCTCCTCGGACACACTCCTCGGACACACTCCTCGGACATGTGTTTCGTTACCCGTATTGTTGTTTTTTTTTCTTATACTAAACTGTACTTTTCTTTCTTTCTGAAAGGGTTAACATTGCCCGGGTGACGTAATCATGCTATAATTATGGACCGAGTGGTTTACCAAAGTTTAGTGGCTGTCCCCAAGTCTTGCCTGAGATAGCCTACTATATAAACCAGAGTTGCCGGAAGTCATTCGGTCCTGAGGTATGGCGATGCCTACTCCAGTAAAATCCGGGGCTATGTCGAGTGCAAGATCTGGGGAGACAATTTTGTTGTTCTCAATCAAATCAAAGGTTCCCTGTCGATGCTTGAGAACCGTTGTATTTCACAGCACTCAGTCCAATAAGGAGATAAAAGCCATAGGACAGCAAAGCCCGCGGGAGTCATTTCAAAGCAATTACGGTGAAAGTATCTGTACAAGTGACTTCTGTTGTAGGCAACAGCGAACCAAATTGATTAATAGCGCTGTACAGTTTGTGCAAATACTTTATATTGTATGTATGTATAAAAATATATACAGCTGAAGTATTGTGTTGAGGAGGTATGTGCGAGAGGTAGAGTGGGGGGAGGGGGGTTGAGGTGCATGNGTGTAATGTATGTCTGTGTGAATGCCGAGCGTGTAATGTATGTCTGTGTGAATGCCGAGCGTGTAATGTATGTCTGTGTGAATGCCGAGCGTGTAATGTATGTCTGTGTGAATGCCGAGCGTGTAATGTATGTCTGTGTGAATGCCGAGCGTGTAATGTATGTCTGTGTGAATGCCGAGCGTGTAATGTATGTCTGTGTGAATGCCGAGCGTGTAATGTATGTCTGTGTGAATGCCGAGCGTGTAATGTATGTCTGTGTGAATGCCGAGCGTGTAATGTATGTCTGTGTGAATGCCGAGTGTGTAATGTATGTCTGTGTGAATGCCGAGCGTGTAATGTATGTCTGTGTGAATGCCGAGTGTGTAATGTATGTCTGTGTGAATGCCAAGTGTGTAATGTATGTCTGTGTGAATGCCAAGTGTGTAACCTGTCCGTGTGATTCTCGGGTATGAAAGTTTCTGAAATATGAAGACCAAAAATTTACGACCTGGGCCAACCTGGGCCAAGTGATAACTAACTGCTTTGATTACGACTTGTCCACTGACGTCATGAACAGCTCGGGGCAGCTTTGGGCTAATGGCTGCACGTGCACCGTTGAAAGATTGATCATTTCACGATAAATTAACAAACAAATATTTGCGGCTGATTCTCCAGTAGTCCACTTTTTGTGGTAGCATCAAGCTTTTGTCAGGGGCGGAGAGACTGGCTCGTGCAAGCTAAGTTTTAATTGTAAGGACAAGCTTGGTGAGGGTGTAAGCAGGGAGGACAAAAAAAAAAGGGGGGGGGGGGGCGGTCGAGTGAAACTATGGGAAGGGGACAACCAAACTTAAATAGTATTAATAACAAACACATGAAATGGACAGACACGTGCAAGGTACTGGCGTTCAAAGAGGTGCCTGATTGTGAGGGGCGGAGAGAATGGCTCGTGCAAGGTAAGTTTTAATTGTAAGGACAAGCTTGGGGAGGGTGTAAGCAGGGAGGACAAAAAAAAAAGGGGGGGGGGTGTCGGTCGAGTGAAACTATGGGAAGGGGACAACCAAACTTAAATAGTATTAATCACAAACACATGAAATGGACAGACACGTGCAATGTACTGGCGTTCAAAGAGTTGCCTGATTGACTGTTTAAAACAGACATTGAGCCGAAGACCACCGTTGGAAGCAGATAATGTATCGAGAACCGAAGACTTAGAACCGTCCGTCTATGTTGGAAACAGATACTGTGTCGAGGGCGGAAGACTTAGAACCGCCCATCTACGTTGGAAACAGATATTGTGTCGAGGGCCGAAGACTTAGAACCGTCCGTCCATGTGTCCTGGCGGCACAACGGCCGAGGTCAGGACAGCCTCCAATGCCATCGATACACAGTGAAAACATTACGTGTGATTAACATCTCCCCCATTCCGAATGCCCCAGGCAGCTGTTAACATTATTGACACACCCACACGCGACGTTGTGATCAGACGCACAGCATGACGAACCCCCAGACTACACACACGCACGCACACACACACACAAGCATCCAGTGGGATATGCACTAACGCAAGTTGCATAACATAACCCAACCTCATAGACACCTCATAGAACCTCATAGACACCTCATAGAACCTCATAGACACCTCATAGAACCTCATAGACACCTCATAGACACCTCTGAGACCTCTCTCATACCCCGCATGGACACCTCATAGATCAGCGTTCCCCAAATGGTGGCCCTCGGGTCTTACGTTGCCGGTCCGCAACAACATGAATATTTAAGGTTAAATAAAAATAAAAGAAAATGCTTAGATCTTAATTTGTCCACAGGTCCGCCAAACTAAAAGAAGTTTGTGAAGCGCTGTCATAGACCACCTAATAGAAATGTGTTGCGTCATAGGCAGCCGTCATAGACACGTCAGAAACACCACATAGACACCTCAAAAACACCACATAAACACCTCAGAAACACCACATAGACACCTCAAAAACACCACATAGTAACATCACTTCCTGGTAGCATCTATTCCTGGTAACATCTCTTCATGGTAACATCTCTTCACGGTATCATCTCTTCATGGTAACATCTCTTCATGACCTTGAAGCACTGTCTCTTATGTCGGTATTTGTTTTTGCTTAATGTTATTTGTCAGAGAAGATGTGGTGTCTTTTATGGTAATTTAGGTGTGAGAGTCATTCGAGTGAGGTGTCTGTTACCAGGAATAGATGCTACCAGGAAGTGATGTTACCATGAAGAGATGTTACGGTGAAGAGATGTTACCGTGAAGAGATGTTACCATGAAGAGATGTTACGGTGAAGAGATGTTACCATGAAGAGATGTTGCCAGAAGGAAATGCTACCATGAAGAGGTGTTACCGGGAAGAGATTTAACCATGAGGAGATTTTATCATGAAGAGATATTACCACGAAGAGATATTACCATCAAGAGATATTACCATCAAGAGATATTACCATCAAAAGATATAGCCATCAAGAGATATTTCCATCAAGAGATGTTACAATAAAGAGATATAACCATCAAGATCAACACCTTCATGACTTGTAAATGATTAATAATATGTTCTCACGGCCCGATGTAAGGCTTGGACCCAACCTCTAGAGCAGCGTTTCCCAAACGTTTAAGTTTCACGGACCGCTGACAAGTTTCGACACTGCAACAGGGACCGGTGCCAGATTTATTAATTACATTTTCTTTCTATTTAAACATCAATATTCATGCTCTCCGGACCGGTAACGTAAGGCTTGCGGACCGGTCCACAAACCACCGTTTGGGGAACGCTGCTCTAGAGGACAGCTGACGTAGATCCATTCAATGACAAAGAACTCTCCGCACCGTTATGTCGGATATTGTAAATGTAATCACAACGTTTGGGCTCGAGAGTTTTTTTTACCAACCAGCGTTGCCGTGCAGATTGATGAAATGGTTTGTAAAAAAAAAAACGTAGAGCATGCAGAGAATGAGTTAATTGAATCATTTGGGTTTCTTTTTCAAAGACAGATTTATTCATCTTGAATATCCGCGAGGTTGTCATGCCCGTCCCCCAACTAACCAGCGAGTGGTGCATGTTGGGATATGCTTTATGTAGAGTTTGGTAGTCGAAATACATTGAACACGGGAGATGTGATATGTAGGGTTTTGTAGTCGACATACCTTTAAATGGGAGATGCGTTGTGTAGAGTTTGGTAGTCGAAATACTGTAACATGGGAAATGTGTTGCGTAGTTTTGTAGTTGAAAAACCTTTAACATGGGAGATGTGTTATGTAGAGTTTTGTATTCGAAATAGTTTTAACATGGGAGATGTGTTTATAGAGTTTGGTAGTCGGAGTACTGTTAACACTATCGGACCAGTTCACTGCGCGCATCACAATCTGTGGAAAATGTGTTTTAGTGAGTTATTTCTACAGTTGTGTTTTTATTTCCATTGTAATAAGACAACTCTTGAGATGGCGGTACCAACGCTGAGGCCTCCTTCTTCCACTTTATAAATAAATGTATTGTGTCCACTTGTGTTATTCCCACTTGATTAGTGTGTCTAAAATATTTTCGCAATAGAAAACTATTGGGGCACTCTAAATCTGGAGTAGAAAATTTTGTAGCAGCATGGGATGAAAATATTCAGACCCATTTTTATTACGAATTATTATTAACTTTATTTTAAAATAGTTTAGTCATTGTAGTTTTTTGACTCATGTGTCAGATTATATGCCGTGTTGCTATGTACCGGAGTCAAAGACCTCAAGAGCCGTGTTGCCATGTACCGGAGTCAGAGACCTCGAGAGCCGTGTTGCTATGTACCGGAGTCAGAGACCTCAAGAGCCGTGTTGCTATGTACCGGAGTCAGAGACCTCGAGAGCTGTGTTGCTATGTACCGGAGTCAAAGATCTCGAGAGCTGTGTTGCTATGTACCGGAGTCAAAGATCTCAAGTGCTGTGTTACTATGTACCGGAGTCAGAGACCTCGAAAGCCGTATTGATATGTGTCTGAGTCAAAGACCTCGAGGGCTGTGTTGCTATGTACCGGAGTAAGAGACCTCGAGAGCTGTGTTGCTATGTACCGGAGTCAAAGACCTCGAGAGCTGTGTTGCTATGTACCGGAGTTAAGGACCTTGACAGCCGTGCCGACAAGTCCAATACTACTTTATTCTGAGTCCTTCTAACTGCCCCGTTGGTGCCGACCATGTCAACGAAGCTCAGAGTTAATGAAGAGATTTATTGCAGACGTTCAACTGTAGTCTGAGCAGACAATAGAGATCAAACAAAGAGATTGAGCGAAAGCGGAATGACGAATGGTCGAGTCAATCTCAATGGGTCCTGTGATGATGTCACACGAGATACCAGACACGCTAGATCTAACATGACGATTGGGGGGGGGGGGGGGGGGAAGGGTGTGGGGGGGGGGGAGGTGTAGGGTAGGGGCGCCTCCCCCCCCTTCCCCCCCCCCCCGTACTGGCAAGTCAGACAAGGGCATCTATTTTAATTCAGATGCCCTATTTCTTGTATGGTTAAAACATATTCATGTAACGAAGTAAACCAGAATGCGATCATGGTGTCACTGACAGAAGAGAATAAAAAGCCTTGTTCCGGGGGACTGTTCTGGTGTCTACATGATCTACAGATGTGGACGTTGTTTGATACCCTTTAAGAAAAACACTCTCTTTCTGGTTCTGAATGGTGTTGGTGCCACGCTACTGTGTAAATGTTTGTGGTAGTCACGTAAGTGTGTTCACGTAGGACACAATCCAACACGGTGTCTTGCGGAAATTACGTGTTCTGCGACGCAAACGTCAGGGAAACAATGAAATCGGTAATAAAGAAAATAATTTGAAAACAACGGGCTGTCAGAGAGAGAGAGATTTCTGTATAAGCTAAAACTAGATTCATGAAGGACAAAGATATCTCCTATGGCTTGAATTTACAGTGTAAATGCCAATTTGTTCAAATTCACTGGCCTACCCGCCTTAATGTTGGAATTAAGACGAAGAAATAATGTGGAGCAACAACAACAGTATGGCATAGTGCTTCATTGAATTATCCTAAAGATTAGCATCTCCCAGCGGTCTGGTGCGGGAACCCGACGGAAATGTTGGGCCGATTACTCGGTTACCCCACCGACGGATCCGCCAACGTTTCCACCCACTCGCGTGGCGCGGAGCCAGACATCACCGTGTGGCGTGTACTTTCTATCAAAGGCTCACCCCTTCCCCCCCCCCCCCCCCCCCCCCCCCCCCCCCCCCCCCCCACCCACCCCCCCCCCCCCCCCCCCCCCCCCCCCGCGTCCAGGTTCAATAAATAACAACGCTGGGGCCAATCTGCACTGGCCGCCGCGTAATGGCAACGCCAGTAATCAATGAGTGAGCATTGAATTGAATGCAGATATTACGATGGCTGCTCCATACATTAGCGGCCCCGGGAAAATTGGATGATTGCGGCTTTTCTGTGACCAAACCGTGGGTTAGAACCTCGGCAATTTACCCGGGGTTTTGCCACGCTCTATCCCGAAACGCGACGGAGACCAACAGTAATGGCGTGTTTGACTGAAACAACATTTGAGAGATGGCCTCGGGCCGTGGCTGTAGTGCCCTATAGGAGAGTGTTTATTGGGGCGGCTGGGCACCAAGATCCACACAACACTGGGGCGGGTCCACATTTGTTTTTGGATCCATGCCCCCCCCCCCATAGGTGAAGGTGTATTGGGGTGCCCGGCACCAAGAACCAAAAACACTAGGGCGGGTCCAATATTGTTTTGAATCCATGTGCCCTATAGGAGAGGGGTCATTGTGGTGGTTGGGCACCAAGACCCACACAATATAGGGGCACATCGAAATGTTAAATCATTTTCAATGAATGTAAAAACAATTGTATTCTATTAACTACCAGATCGTTCCAACAAAGAATGACGGTAAATTATCAAACAGTTGTAACAAACAGTTCAAGTTAATTAATGTTATTTACATGACTACCGTGGCCACATCCATGGTACACAATTCCACCATTCCAAAACACAGTCTGATGACGTAATGACCGCCCATTCAGGAAGTGTCTGCGGTTTAGTTCCGGATACCCCTAGGTAAACAGGGGAAAAAATCACCAGGGCAATAGATAGGTGGTGTCACGTGGTTTGACGTTGTCATTTGTTACGTTGCCAGCAGACCGGACGGTCGGGGTCCATTCGCCGCCGGGGTGGGGGCATTTCGTCTTGTGATGGGGGATATTGAACCGAGCTGAGACTGGACCAAGCTGAGATTGGACCAAGCTTCGAGGGCTGGCTAAAGTAAACACGATTTTTAAAATGTATCTTTATCTTTTTTTAAATCGGTAATTAAGAAGGGGGGAAAGACAAGGTCCCGTCATTAAACTGTTCAAAACACGTGACGTCGAAGCTGCTCAGCGAGCACAACTTTTTATGCCGTCATTTAATTTCTCACATTTGTAGAAAAATAAAAGTTTTGAAATGTGTTTGTTTTTTGTTTTTGATTTTTTTTTTTTTTTTTTTTTTTTTTTTTTTTATTTTTTTTTTTTTTTTTTTTTTTTTTTTTTAAACTAAAAACTTGGCCAAGAAACTCGAGGCTTTGCGCAAATGTTGAGAATTTACTGTGGTTTAAAACATTCGGACGAACGATTCGGACGAACGATTCCACCGATTCTAATTTTGGTGACATTTTGAAACATTGTTTTAAACGAAGATGGAGACAGTTTGAGGACTCCAAATAATTCTAACAACATTCGACTCTATATCCAACATTTTTTAAAAATAAAATGATGAATGCAAGGTGGGGGGCAGAAAGAGGAGGGGGGCAGAAAGATAAGGGGGGATATGCTAAGTGTCGCCGGGTTAAAGAAAAAAAACAACCCACAAATTCTGTGAAAGTGATGCATCAGCGAACCGCTTTAACCCGTTCTCTAGTGGCAGACGGAAGCCCGTCAAAGTTCATAGAGCGAAGGACACGACATAGATCACCGTCATTGTTGAGGCGAGTGGCCAGAGTGTGGCCGCAATCTGAATGGAAGGGCAAGATGGGCTTCAAGAGAAAAAGGGAGAAGGGGTAGAGAGGCTGACACTTGGGGGGGGGGGGTCTTCTCCAGATGCCCATAGCCCATAGTGCATTTTTTTTTAAATGTTGATCGCATAGTGTAACAAGTTGGTACGTGATCCAAGATGGTACTTCTTACAGTTGATATAACTTGGAGTCTGTTCCTTTTTTTATTTTTTTCATTTTCAGTAAATAATTTGGCGGGATTTTTAAAAGAGTGTGTGTGGTTGTTTATTGTAGTAACTTGAGTGCATGTAGTAGTGATATCTATAAGCCGATTATTGCATGTAATAGGTCAGACTAAAAAGTTAAAGGGAAGGAACATGGAAATGAAAATAATTTATTTTCTATATTAAAAAAAAATTATTTCAGGTGAGGTGAAAATAGATGTGAGAATAAATCTGAAAATTAATGTGGAACATATTTGAGAATAGATGTGAAAATAGACCTGAGAAAAGATTTGATAATGAATGTGAGAATAGATGATAAAATAGAGGTAAAAATAGACGTGAGAAAATAATTGAAAATAGGTGTGCGACTAGTTTGCCACACCCCCCTGCCACTATAAAAAAATCTGCGGTTGGTCGAAAATGCCACCCCTCAATATAGGGGGGGGGTGGAGTGCAGCTAGAGGAGGACTACCCCCTTTCTTTCTATGCGACTGTGTACAAGCAGACACTAGCTCAACTGTGTACAAGCAAACACTAGCTCAACTTATTTTAAAAAAAACATCGCTCACTTCTTCCACTCGTTGCTGTACAAAGATTAATTCGTCATTTATTGAGTAAACCGTGCAAAGCTTTTAAAACTTTTATTGCACTGTATTTCTTTTGTGGTTTGGTTAATCATTGTAATCCAAATGACTGGTCGCGCAGAGATTTGACAGATTACTAATGACAATGACCTTTGGAGGAAATAGAGAAATTTGAGATCTCCCATTCATCATACACACCCTCCCCTTTTTTGTCCAATTTCCCCCTCCATAATCATATGGGGCAACTCCCTTATGCAGACGCCCCATTAGTTCCCCCGCCCCCACTTTTTTCCCCGAGGGTATCGCCACTGGGTGTAAGGAGGAAATGACAAGCATGAGCCGGGACCGAGTGGACGCAGAACACGCACGCGCGGCGGTGCCAAGTGACCAGTGGTCATTACTTGACTGTTGACCCCCTGGCCACACCCGTTCCGCCGCCCCCCCCCCCCCCCCCATCAAGGATTGACCTTTACAAAAATGATGACATGCTCGTGGGTCATCTGGCTATTCCCATTGTTCCAACCGTTGATGTGGTCATCACAGACGTGAAGATGACGTGCCCTCTTGAACATTTGTGCATTTTAAAAAGCAACATAATTATGAGTAAACCTTGCATAAATAGATATTATTCCCGCATTACAACATAATTATGAGTAAACATTGCATAAATAGATATTATTTACGCATTACTACATAATTATGAGTAAACTCTGCATAAAGAGATATTATTTCAGCAGCACTGCATTATTAAGAGTAAACTATGCATAGCTAAATATTATTCCAGCATTTCTATCAACTGAAAACCAGTTGTCGTTTGATGTTTTTGTTGTTGTTTTTTTTTGGGGGGGGGGAGGGGGGTTTTTGCATTTTCTCGGATTGTTTTTTAGTTATCTCTTGGAGTGAGAACACATGTTAAGGGTTGTGGTCGATTGTGAGCAAAGTAACAAATTGTCAGTACATCGTCTGTAAGGATATCAACGTAGTTTAATGCAAACCCGCCCCCCCCCTAACCTTTTCCGACACCACCCAAGCGCCCGAAGCCAGCATCCAATCAATGTGTATCACATGAGCCAAAACAGTGATAGCTGCTTGTATCACATAAGCCAAAACAGTGATAGCTGCTTGTATCACATGAGCCAAAACAGTGATAGCTGCTTGTATCACATGAGCCAAAACAGTGATAGCTGCTTGTATCGCATGAGCCAAAATAGTGATAGATTCTTGTATCAAATCATCCAAAACAGTGATAGCTGATTGTATCACATGAGCCAAAATAGTGATAGCTGCTTGTATCGCATGAGCCAAAATAGTGATAGATTCTTGTATCAAATCATCCAAAACAGTGATAGCTGCTTGTATCACATGAGCCGAAACAGTGATAGCTGGTTGTATCGCATGAGCCAAAATAGTGATAGATTCTTGTATCAAATCATCCAAAACAGTGATAGCTGATTGTATCACATGAGCCAAAATAGTGATAGCTGCTTGTATCGCATGAGCCAAAATAGTGATAGATTCTTGTATCAAATCATCCAAAACAGTGATAGCTGCTTGTATCACATGAGCCATAACAGTGATAGCTGCTTGTATCACATGAGCCAAAATAGTGATAGCTGCTTGTGACATTATGCTTCTAATATCTACACGCCATGAGAGAGTACTGAACTAATGTGTCGGTACGAATCCTTGTGTTTCAGACAACTTGTTCTTATGGCAATTGATCGGAATATACTTGTGCATCGTGAAATGTGTACGACCTCATACAATGTTTATACTTTGACTCCCAGCGCAGCACCCCCCCCCCCAACCTTTCCCCGGTCCGGTCCCTTTTCACGACATAATTATTTTCTATATAAGATCAGTCTGTTGACTATCTAGTAAAATGCGCGTTTTGTTCCCCCACGCTGTAATAGACCCCATTTTAACAAATCTATATTCGGATGCCGATTTCAACTAGAATTTACCAGAATCAAATATGATAGAAATATGAAACTTCACGTTTGAGAACCCCTGTACTGCGTTCAACAACCTGGTAGGTTGTAATTTTTTTCCTCCAAAAACTCAATAATTAATTCAATATTTTATATGCCTAAAAAAGAAGGTGCGAAATTACTTCAAAATGTAGAGACTAGTACACTGCAATATGGCGTGTTTGTACTCTAGCGCCTGTAACAGTTTAGCAGCACAAATGCAAATGTAATGGGATACAACAGTGTAATGGAAACGTAATGGATTATGGTGTAACAGACGGTGTTTGAATCACTTCAATACACAGATGAAGTGGTTGATCTTTTCGACGGACTTTTGCAGTAAGGAGGACGTGGTGGAAAAAAATGGGATTAGACCATGGCGGCCATTTTTATTACACGTCATAGAGGTATCATGTGATTAGGTGAGAAGGAGATATGGAGGCGACAGAGACAGGAAGGGAGAGAGGGAGTTAGTGTAGACAGAGACAGAGACATGGAAAAAGAGAGAGAGGGGGGGTAGTGGCGACAGAGACAGGGAGGGAGAGAGGGAGTTAGTGTAGACAGAGACAGCGACAGGGAGGGAGAGAGAGAGAGGGGGGTAGTGGCGACAGAGACATGGAGAGAGGGAGTATGTGGCGACAGAGACAGGATAGCCAAAAAGACACAAGCAACATAGTACGAAAAGAGTAATAATGCGATCATAGTTTTAAAAACAAAACCGAATAGTGGGGAAAAATAATTCACTTTAAAAAATCATAACTTTTTTCCTATAAATGATACAAAGATTATCTTGGTGTCATTGGAAAGCTTAAAGCCAGCTCTTTCCAATGATATGTTCTATGTCTGTGTCAGATGTGTTTGAAAATTTGAGTTGGAGTTCCTAACTTAGGCACCAGTCTATAAATATAGTACCAGGCCATCGTCATTCAGGCACCAATCTATAATGTCACTAGAAACAGAGCCAGTTCCTCGACATAGGCACCAATCAAGAATAACGACACATGTTGGTGGAAGCACGGTTTAAAAAAATACTACAAATAAGCTGTCAGACGTCTTCGATCTGTTCTATGGCTGCCAGCTAATGATGGGGCTACAACCGTACAGCTACTTAATGAAGTCGTTGCATTTCTAGAACTGCGTCGAGTCGTCTGGTTCTGCCACAGACCGTGGGGAGCGTGCATTAGAAGGCCTGCCGGTGAAAACAACTTGGTGGCACTGTATATAATCATGGAAGTCATGTTTAAATTATGGTTTTAGAGAGTAATGACCCGAGTAAAAACAGCAATGTGCAGTTTTCTTTTCTGTTTCACTATCGTGTTAGAGCAGTGGTCCTCACTATTCCTAACGCCGCGACCCTTAAATACAGTTCCTTATGTGGTGGTCAGCCCCAACAAAAAAAATTATTTTTGTTGCTACTTCGTAAATATATGTTTTCCGATGGTCTTAGGCGATCCCTGTGTAAGGGTCGTTCGACCCCCCACAGGGGTCACAACCAACATGTTGAGAGCCACTGTGTTAGGGGATCAATATTACTAGTACCAACAAAAAAAAAAAGTCTTATAACAATAGAACTCAAGGAGCTAAACGGTATAGCCTGAGGATATTAACTATGATATATTTTCATGTCAATGGTAGCTGATTTCAATAATTTATGCAAATGATTGAACAATTGCAAAAAATAATAATTTCTTCAACAGTTATAGCAATAAGATATTCAATTAAGTCGCTTCTTTTTTTCCCCACTGAAATTTGTCTACACAGATTTTTATAAAACAGGTGCCAAGAAGCAATTAAAAATCACTTTTCCTCAGCCAACTATCAATTTTCTTCTTCTATATTTTGAGGGCCCATGATCAATGTATTGATAATTTCTGGCTCCTATGTTTCAGAGGGGCTCGCGATGTAACTGTGCATGGTTTTGAAGGGGATACTTCACTGGTTTCAAGGGTACTCAGCAGTGATATTATGAACTGGGGGTTGGAAGATAGGAGGCAATAGACGCAAATGTGTCAAGTGTTGTCGCCTCAACTGTTGCTTTTGGAAGCTTGTTCCAGGCCCTTATTGTTTTTGGCAGGAATGAGGAGTTCCTGTACTAAGTTCTTGTTTTTATGAGCCGGAACTGCCTGTCATGGCCTCGTCGCTGTCTAGGGGGGAAAGGGGCGAGTTTCTGTTTAATGCTGAAGCCGTGGACCAGCCCATTTTTGATCGTGTACATCAATCTCCAAGTGTGATCAAACTATACGTGACATGATATTGCCTTGATTACACAACAGTGCCGCTCTGTCACAACAGTGCCTTGCTGACATAACAGTGCCTTGCCGACACCACACTGCCTTGCTGTCAACACACTGCCTTGCTGTCTCCGCAGTTTTAATGCTAAGGAATCGCCATAAGTACACCAGCTCTTCCCTCTGCACTGGGCAAGAAGGGACACGTTGGCGGTGTCAGTTTTCAATGACAGCTCCTCCAAGCGATCCGTTTGTGTACGACTGGCCAAGACGGAACTTGGTGTAAACGGGCAGGGGAGTCAGATAGAAGGTTGGGGGTGGGGGGAAATCTTGTTAGTGGGGCAGATGTATTGTTATTAAACACCAAGGCTTACAGATTATAGAGGTCAAAGCACGCCATTTCACAGACAGACTGAAAGATTAGAGGACGGAGCGCGAGAAGGGACAGACAGACTCAAACCGATGATGATAATAATACTAAGGCCGATAAATGGTGAGCGTAAAAGAGTATGTAGATGAGCAGCTTCAAGAGCACACAGCACGCACCTGCCACTTTAAACACGGGTTGGTAGATGGGTAAAAGTGGAGTGTATCCATCAGTGTTGGCGCTCCACATCCGGACATGAAATATGTCCCAGGGGAGGCTTGATAAATACCTGACGTCAGGTTGATCAAGTCAACCATTTGTCTAGTTTTGCAAATAAACAATTTAGCCCTTTGAAGGGTCACTTTGCGGCTTCTTGGGCGGGGGGGGAGGGGCGCAGAATGCTGTTCACGAGGACCGCTTTGACTTTTTACTGACTCAGTTCCATGTAAGAGGCTCCTGATCTTTCTGAGCATCTAGGTCTCTAAGCACCGTTAATAAAAGTGGGTTTTTTATCAATTAGGTCAAAACATCATTAGTATATTGACATACACCCCAACACACTTACACCCCTACACGCAAACAAATGACACAATTGTTTTTCTTGATCGCCTCATGCAAGACAGCATCTGATTCTAACAATGTCTGTAATCACGTCTCTAGTCACCGCTGGTGCAAACCGGCATCTCTTGAACACACAAATCTCTTTTAGCATTTGGAACCGTAACATGAGCTATAATCGTTCCTTGCTTTCGGTGAAATCCATGTTTTACACATACCATTTTGTAATACGGTAAAAACGGAAGTCACGTGATGTAATTAACATTATTAAACACGTCTACATCTTCCTTCAGTATCGCGTTGTACTGCGTTTATGTCAAAACATTATAGGAACGGTACTAAACAGGGGACATGTTTCTACATTTTATTGTTTAAAGGGGAAAGGGGTTTCTATGCAACTAATGGGTCAATGTTCAAAAAATGGACTTGACCCTGGACTGAGTAGCACCGACTTGACCCTGGACTGAGTAGCACCGCCTTGACCCTGGACTGACTAGCACCGCCTTCTCTATGACTATTGTTTTATATTTCTTGTCGATGGGAAAAGTGGATGTCGTCTTAACTCGAACATCTTTCCACAACTACATTTTTGGAAATGTTGGAGTCACAGACTCGGGAGGGGGGAGAGAGGGGGGGGGGTGGGGGCGTCCATCCAAAATGACCTGATTTCATAGCGCCGAGCAATCAATTACTAACAAACACGGGAAACTATAGTGTATGGTTTTTCATACTCTATAGATGTATGGTCTTTGTGCTTCCACACAAGCAAGTGTCTCTTCTTAACTCGAACATCTTTCCACAACTACATTTTTGGAAATGTTGGAGTCACAGACTCGGGAGGGGGGAGAGAGGGGGGGGGTGGGGGCGTCCATCCAAAATGACCTGATTTCATAGCGCCGATCAATCAATTCCTAACAAACACGGGAAACTATAGTGTATGGTTTTTCATGATCTCTAGATGTATGGTCTTTGTGCTTCCACACAAGAAAGTGTCTCCCAAACACTACCGGCAAGAACAGAAAAATGACCACAAACAATACCAGCATGCAAAGATACTGTCATCAACACATCAGCACGTACAAATATTATTGCCAACAATACGCGCACATAAATATACTATCGCCCACATAACCAGCACAGAGAGATACTATTCCCAACAATACAAGTGTGCAAAGATACTATCACCAACAATACCAGCATACAAAGATACTATCACCAACAATACAAACTTGCAAATACACTTTCACCAACAATACCAATATACAAAGATACTATCACCGATAATACCAGCATACAAAGATACTATCACCAACAATACAAACTTGCAAATACACTTTCACCAACAATACCAATATACAAAGATACTATCACCGATAATACCACCATCAACGATACTATCACCAACAATACCAGCATACTTTCTGACGGCGTACCAGCCGCAAGGAAAAGCAACTCTTGTTAAGCTCAAGCTGTCTGGATCAATGTGACGAGGGGGTGACGTCCCGTTCCTCTCAAACTTTATTGTGCTAGGTAATAACAGGAAGAGGGTGATTATCCCAGAGTCATGAGTAGAGGAGAGCTACGGTAAACGTGAACCCGTGACGTGGCTCTACAGCACGCTGTCTACTTCGTATGTCCGGTGTCTTATTACGCCATCAGTTGATCAAGTGCAACACTGGACCTTCGCTTGTCCAGGAAATTTTCTCAAACTATTTTTTTTTTTAAATGGATTTCACGGTTACTGTAAGACTGATGGGCTGTTTAACTGTAAGACTGATGGGTTATGTAACTCTTAGACTGATGGGTTATGTAACTCTTAGACTGATGGGTTATTTAACTCTTAGACTGATGGGTTATGTAACTCTTAGACTGATGGGTTATGTAACTCTTAGACTGATGGGTTATGTAACTCTTAGACTGATGGGTTATGTAACTGTTAGACTGATGGGTTATGTAACTGTTAGACTGATGGGTTATGTAACTGTAAGACTGATGGGTTATGTAACTGTAAGACTGATGGGTTGTGTAACTGTAAGACTGATGGGTTATGTAACTGTAAGACTGATGGGTTATGTAACTGTAAGACTGATGGGTTATGTAACTGTAAGACTGATGGGTTATGTAACTGTAAGACTGATGGGTTATGTAACTGTAAGACTGATGGGTTATGTAACTGTAAGACTGATGGGTTATGTAACTGTAAGACTGATGGGTTATGTAACTGTAAGACTGATGGGTTATGTAACTGTAAGACTGATGGGTTATGTAACTGTAAGACTGATGGGTTATGTAACTGTAAGACTGATGGGTTATGTAACTGTAAGACTGATGGGTTATGTAACTGTAAGACTGATGGGTTATGTAACTGTAAGACTGATGGGTTATGTAACTGTAAGACTGATGGGTTATGTAACTGTAAGACTGATGGGTTATGTAACTGTAAGACTGATGGGTTATGTAACTGTAAGACTGATGGGTTATGTAACTGTAAGACTGATGGGTTATGTAACTGTAAGACTGATGGGTTATGTAACTGTAAGACTGATGGGTTATGTAACTGTAAGACTGATGGGTTATGTAACTGTAAGACTGATGGGTTATGTAACTGTAAGACTGATGGGTTATGTAACTGTAAGACTGATGGGTTATGTAACTGTAAGACTGATGGGTTATGTAACTGTAAGACTGATGGGTTATGTAACTGTAAGACTGATGGGTTATGTAACTGTAAGACTGATGGGTTATGTAACTGTAAGACTGATGGGTTATGTAACTGTAAGACTGATGGGTTATGTAACTGTAAGACTGATGGGTTATGTAACTGTAAGACTGATGGGTTATGTAACTGTAAGAATGATGGGCTGTGTAACTGTAAGAATAATGGGATGTGTAACTGTATAACTGATGGCCTGTGTAACTGTAAGACTGATGGGTAAGTCAGTAATAAGGCAGTGGGGTAGAAGGATACGATGTTTTGGTCTCAACTGCTAACAACTATGAGTGCAGTGCTCACATCTATGAGTGCACTGCTAACATCTATGAGTGCACTGCTAAAATCTATGAGTGCACTGCTAACATCTATGAGTGCACTGCTAACATCTATGTGTGCACTGCTAACATCTATGAGTGCACTGCTAACATCTATGAGTGCACTGCTAACATCTATGAGTGCACTGCTAACATCTATGAGTGCACTGCTAACATCTATGAGTGCACTGCTAACATCTATGAGTGCACTGCTGACATCTATGAGTGCAGTGCTGACATCTATGAGTGCACTGCTAACATCTATGAGTGCACTGCTGACATCTATGAGTGCAGTGCTGACATCTATGAGTGCACTGCTAACATCTATGAGTGCACTGCTGACATATATGAGTGCAGTGCTGACATCTATGAGTGCACTGCTAACATCTATGAGTGCACTGCTAACATCTATGAGTGCAGTGCTAACATCTATGAGTGCACTGCTAACTTCTGTGAGTGCATATCCGATCAAAGAAATTAATTTATTTTAAAATTTAAAAAAAAACAAATGTTTGTACATATTTGTAAAATAATAATTCAGACATTTTTTTACGTAAACAAAGTGGGCAAAACATTGAACTTTGTTTGTATTTTGTTTTATATTGTTTAACTGAATTGTCTGGTATTTACAATTGTCTGGTGTTTACTTGAATTTTCAGGTAATTAATTGAATTGTCTGGTGTTTAATTAAAATGAATATCGTCTAATTCAATTGTCTGGTGTTTAATGGGATTGTCTGGTGTTTAATTAAAATGAATATCGTCTAATTCAATTGTCTGGTGTTTAATGGGATTGTCTGGTGTTTAATTAAAATGTTTTGATTTTTATATAAGAGGAAAAATGAGTGTGTCCATTAATTTCCCCTGGCCGATTTTTGCTTGTTTTAATCGTCGGCCACCAATTAAGTAAGCCCGTATCCAGCACAACAATAATGCCATCTCTCGGCCACCAATTAAGTAAGCCCGTATCCAGCACAACAATAATGCCATCTCTCGGCCACCAATTAAGTAAGCCCGTATCCAGCACAACAATAATGCCATCTCTCGGCCACCAATTAAGTAAGCCCGTATCCAGCACAACAATAATGCCATCTCTCGGCCACCAATTAAGTAAGCCCGTATCCAGCACAACAATAATGCCATCTCTCGGCCACCAATTAAGTAAGCCCGTATCCAGCACAACAATAATGCCATCTCTCGGCCACCAATTAAGTAAGCCCGTATCCAGCACAACAATAATGCCATCTCTCGGCCACCAATTAAGTAAGCCCGTATCCAGCACAACAATAATGCCATCTCATGCGAGAGTTCTTGCCCAGAAAGGAAATAATATTTTATTATAATCGCTGGCAGCGAGCGTCACACCGGGAACTGGACGAGGATGATTTATATCCCCTTATAGTGGTTCTTAAACAGAGCTATACATTGAAACATCTATAGATCTTTCGTTTTCTATTTTTTTTAAACCCCTACATAGATCTAGATCTTCTGACGAGAAAACAGCAAAACCACCCACCAAGACCACGGTCAGGTGAGACAATAGCGTGGGTAGCTTTTCTTTTGCCTAATACCAAACACACATTTTCTGAAAACACGCCATGGTTGCATAATTTACATCAATTAAAAAAAAAAAAGTAAAGGGGGGAAAAGATAAATGCACATTTCTCCATTTGTTACCCATACCACAACATGAGAACCGTTGTTCTGCTGCTTTCACATTTTTTTTTTAATTTCCTTATTTCGTTTCCCTCCTTAGAACGAGCCCCCGTCCTGGATTTGGAGAGAGAAAAAAAAAATATCCCAATCTTATTACCGTGTGTTTCTCCAGTACACTGGCCGCGTCCAGACAACAATACGGTTTCTGGGGCCCCCGTAAATTCATGGGGAGACCAGGGGTCCCCCCCCCTCCCAACTCTCTACATAAACCGTTATTCCCATTTGAACAAACTGTTTTTGAGCCGTTCTGGCACTCGCTCGGGGACGGACAGGGATAATATAATATGTCGTCACTCGGGCCCGTGTTGTGCTTCCGTTACAAATCATTTCAGCATCCGGGTTCCGTCTCCTCAGCCGGACATACAATATTGGGGCGACAGAAGTTTGAGCAAATTCGGTTTCCGTAAAGTGTAGTGTATTGAAAGAGGACCAAAATAAAAACTCAAATTACAAAACTCCGTTCCGTGAATAGAAAGAAAGTGTGGAAGGGGGGGGGGGACGACGACGACGGGACACTATTAGTTTCATCGAAAGATCTGGGGCAATCAATNTGTCGTCACTCGGGCCCGTGTTGTGCTTCCGTTACAAATCATTTCAGCATCCGGGTTCCGTCTCCTCAGCCGGACATACAATATTGGGGCGACAGAAGTTTGAGCAAATTCGGTTTCCGTAAAGTGTAGTGTATTGAAAGAGGACCAAAATAAAAACTCAAATTACAAAACTCCGTTCCGTGAATAGAAAGAAAGTGTGGAAGGGGGGGGGGGGACGACGACGACGGGACACTATTAGTTTCATCGAAAGATCTGGGGCAATCAATTTATATAAGGCTTTCAGTCATTTAAATGTGTGGACCTTTGACGAATGAGATGTTGCGGTCAATTTAAATGTGTGGACTTTTGGCGAATGAGATGTTGCGGTCAATTTAAATGTGTGGACCTTTGGCGAATGAGATGTTGCGGTCAATTACAATGTGTGGACCTTTGGCGAATGAGATGTTGCGGTCAATTTAAATGTGTCGACCTTTGACGAATGAGATGTTGCGGTCAATTTAAATGAGTGGACCTTTGGCGAATGAGGTGTTGCCATCAATTTAAATGAGTGGACCTTTGGCGAATGAGATGTTGCGGTCAATTTAAATGTGTGGACCTTTGACGAACGAGATGTTGCCGTCAATTTAAATGAGTGGACCTTTGGCGAATGAGATGTTGCCTTCAATTTAAATGTGTGGACCTTTGGCGAATAAGATGTTGCCGTCAATTTAAATGTGTAAACCTTTGGCGAATGAGATGTTGCCGTCAATTTAAATGTGTGGACCTTTGGCGAATGAGATGTTGCGGTCAATTTAAATGTGTGGACCTTTGGCAAATGAGATGTTGCCGTCAATTTAAATGTGTGGACCTTTGGCGAATGAGATGTTGCGGTCAATTTAAATGTGTGGACCTTTTGCGAATGAGATGTTGCGGTCAATTTAAATGAGTGGACCTTTGGCGAATGAGATGTTGCGGTCAATTTAAATGTGTGGACCTTTGGCGAATGAGATGTTGCCGTCAATTTAAATGTGTGGACCTTTGGCGAATGAGATGTTGCCGTCAATTTAAATGTGTGGACCTTTGGCGAATGAGATGTTGCGGTCAATTTAAATGTGTGGACCTTTGGCGAATGAGATGTTGCCGTCAATTTAAATGTGTGGACCTTTGGCGAATGAGATGTTGCGGTCAATTTAAATGTGTGGACCTTTGGCGAATGAGATGTTGCCGTCAATTTAAATGAGTGGACCTTTGGCGAATGAGGTGTTGCCGTCAATTTAAATGAGTGGAACTTTGGCGAATGAGGTGTTGCCATCAATTTAAATGAGTGGAACTTTGGCGAATGAGGTGTTTCCGTCAATTTAAATGAGTGGACCTTTGGCGAATGAGATGTTGCCGTCAATTTAAATGAGTGGACCTTTGGCGAATGAGATGTTGCCGTCAATTTAAATGTGTGGACCTTTGGCGAATGAGATGTTGCCGTCAATTTAAATGAGTGGACCTTTGGCGAATGAGGTGTTGCCGTCAATTTAAATGAGTGGACCTTTGGCGAATGAGATGTTGCCGTCAATTTAAATGAGTGGACCTTTGGCGAATGAGGTGTTGCCGTCAATTTAAATGTGTGGAACTTTGGCGAATGAGATGTTGCCGTCAATTTAAATGAGTGGACATTTGGCGAATGAGGTGTTGCCGTCAATTTAAATGAGTGGACCTTTTTCGAATGAGATGTTTCAGTCAATTTAAATGAGTGGACCTTTGGCGAACGAGATGTTAACGTCAATTTAAATGTGTGGAACTTTGGCGAATGAGATGTTGCCGTCAATTTAAATGTGTGGACCTTTGGCGAATGAGATGTTGCCGTCAATTTAAATGAGTGGACCTTTGGCGAATGAGATGTTGCCTTCAATTTAAATGTGTGGACCTTTGGCGAATAAGATGTTGCCGTCAATTTAAATGTGTGGACCTTTGGCGAATGAGATGTTGCGGTCAATTTAAATGAGTGGACCTTTGGCGAATGAGGTGTTGCCGTCAATTTAAATGAGTGGACCTTTGGCGAATGAGGTGTTGCCGTCAATTTAAATGAGTGGACCTTTGGCGAATGAGATGTTGCCGTCAATTTAAATGAGTGGACCTTTGGCGAATGAGGTGTTGCGGTCAATTTAAATGAGTGGACCTTTGGCGAATGAGATGTTGCCGTCAATTTAAATGAGTGGACCTTTGGCGAATGAGGTGTGCCGTCAATTTAAATGTGTGGAACTTTGGCGAATGAGATGTTGCCGTCAATTTAAATGAGTGGACATTTGGCGAATGAGGTGTTGCCGTCAATTTAAATGAGTGGACCTTTGGCGAATGAGATGTTGCCGTCAATTTAAATGAGTGGACCTTTGGCGAATGAGATGTTGCCGTCAATTTAAATGTGTGGACCTTTGGCGAATGAGATGTTGCCGTCAATTTAAATGTGTGGAACTTTGGCGAATGAGATGTTGCCGTCAATTTAAATGAGTGGACATTTGGCGAATGAGGTGTTGCCGTCAATTTAAATGAGTGGACCTTTTTCGAATGAGATGTTGCCGTCAATTTAAATGAGTGGACCTTTGGCGAACGAGATGTTAACGTCAATTTAAATGTGTGGAAATTTGGCGAATGAGATGTTGCCGTCAATTTAAATGAGTGGACCTTTGGCGAACGAGATGTTAACGTCAATTTAAATGTGTGGACCTTTGACGAATGAGATGTTGCGGACGTGCTAATGAGACGTGTAGTTGTGTATGCCTAATGGCACATGCGAAAACTTACACGCCAGACGTCGTGCGGTTGGTGGATCACATTGACTGGATATCACGAGGAAACAGTTGGGCAACATGACAACACCCAATTATGATTACACGTCTATGACGTCAGAGCTGCGGAGTCATGGACTCACTGGTAAGGCTGCGACTATTCGCACCCGGGTATCAGAAGTGAGAGGTTGGGATTTAAAACAGAAAACTATTTAAAATATTATTGTTGGGTTTGTGAGACAAAATGAGGTATCAAATGAAAGATAATTGAATGGACTATATGTTTGTAAACTTACTTCTTCGGCTTAACTAAAATAAACGACCACAAATGACATCCGAATGGGATTTAGTCTAAAGGGACCCGGGTACGCATTGCCGCTATTCGGACCCGGGTCCCTTACAATTATATTTTTAATACTTTTTGTTTAATCCCAACCTATCACTTCTGATACCCGGGTGCGAATAGCCACTTCAAACTGGTAAGGTGCCTCTTCTGGTTCCTTCCTCGGAACCCCTCCTACGACTTCCTCTCTTGCGCTTAAATACGAGACACACCGACTTACCACCATGCTATACTAGATTAATATACAACACGAGATCTATTGGAAGCATCGTTATTTAAACTTTATTTGACAATTCAATGAAACCACCCCTAAAAACAAGGCTTTTCCTATAAATCCTTTGTATGAACTTTTTTTAACTTTCATTTTATATAAATATTCTAATGAATCCCCCCCCCCCTTTTTTTTTTTTTTTTTTTTTTTTTTCTTTTTTTTTTTTTTACTTTTTTTTTTTTTTTTTTTTTTTTTTTCACCGCGGATTTATTTCACCAATTATTTTAGAAAAACAAAGAAAATATGACGTTCTAGAAGAACTTGAGATATGTTTTTTTTAAAAAGAATTTCATTGGGCGTTGTTATCTGGATTTTGTAATCATGAAATTAGTGGCATTATATTTCCTTCATCCACACCTTGGAAAAACAGGGGCCTAAATTGGAAAGAATGTTTTGTCGTCTGCAATGAGTCTATGTGCCAAGTTCCGGCTTAATAGGTTGACGGGAAATGGGTCAATTAGCCGTCCGAAGAACTTTCCCTAAACACACAAATGCGATTGTAATATAAAGGATTGTTTTTTTTTTTTAAAAACTCAAACAAATCCAAACCAGTTGTCCTATTTTTAAGCATAGTGATTGAATATTGATAATTAAGAATTGTTTTTGGCCAAAACCAAAAGTTTGGGACAAATCCTGACCTGAATCTTTCAGTGTTAGTGCTAGCATCAGCTGCCCTCACAATAGTCCTTCGTTTCAAACACAAAACTCGTTATAAAATTCTGACGTCTGCTCCGCGTTGCCATGACAACTCTACATTATTGATAAGTCACGATGTATAGCAGGGAGAAAGTGCCGTGTAATGTGACAGGAACAGACGCGTCCGTCAGAGAATCGTGAGCTACCACGGGGGACAATCCTGAGTCTACATCAGCGTCTCCCAAACTTTCATTGAGGTGGGTCGGTGGACAGGTTTCCCATTGCACCAGGGGACCGGTGGACAAGTTTCCCATTGCCCAGTGTCCGGTGGATAAGTTTCCCATTGCACCAGCGGGGCCGGTGGACAGGTTTCCCATTGCACCAGTGACCGGTGGATAGGTTTCCCATTGCACCAGTGACCGGTGGACAAGTTTCCCATTGCACCAGTGACCGGTGGACAGGTTTCGCATTGCACCAGGGTCCCGTGGACAAGTTTCCCATTGCACAAGGTTCCCGTGGACAAGTTTCCCATTGCACCAGCGGGGCCGGTGGACAAGTTTCCCATTGCACAAGGTTCCCGTGGACAAGTTTCCCATTGCACCAGGGTTCCGTGGACAAGTTTCCCATTGCACAAGGTTCCCGTGGACAAGTTTCCCATTGCACCAGCGGGGCCGGTGGACAAGTTTCCCATTGCACAAGGTTCCCGTGGACTAGTTTCCCATTGCACCAGGGTCCCGTGGACAAGTTTCCCATTGCACCATGGTCCCGTGGACAAGTTTCCCATTGCACAAGGTTCCCGTGTACAAGTTTCCCATTGCACCAGGGTCCCGTGTACAAGTTTCCCATTGCACCATGGTCCCGTGGACAAGTTTCCCATTGCACCAGCGGGGCCGGTGGACAAGTTTCCCATTGCACCAGGGTCCCGTGGACAAGTTTCCCATTGCAC
>CAXITT010000535.1:178676-209664 GCA_964033795.1 Lymnaea stagnalis | reverse complement strand
CATTCAAGTCAGAGGTTCGGGGGCTCTATTAGCCCAACTGGTGTCTCAGAGTTCATTCAAGTCAGAGGTGCGGGGGCTCTATTAGCCCAACTGGTGTCTCGAGTTCATTCAAGTCAGAGGTTCGGGGGCTATTAGCCCAACTGGTGTCTCAGAGTTCATTCAAGTCAGAGGTTCGGGGGCTCTATTAGCCCAACTGGTGTCTCAGAGTTCATTCAAGTCAGAGGTGCGGGGGCTCTATTAGCCCAAATGGTGTCTCAGAGTTCATTCAAGTCAGAGGTGCGGGGGCTCTATTAGCCCAACTGGTGTCTCAGAGTTCATTCAAGTCAGAGGTCCGGGGGCTCTATTAGCCCAAATGGTGTCTTAGAGTTCATTCAAGTCAGAGGTGCGGGGGTTCTATCAGCCCAACTGGTGTCTTAGAGTTCATTCAAGTCAGAGGTCCGGGGGTTTCATCAGCCCATCTCCAGACAGGAGTAAGATAGTCTGGGTCAGATATTATTCCACGGACGGCCTTAATCGCTTCGGTTATCTCAAATAAAATAGGAATGTGTTAAGTAGAACCCCCGGCCCCCGTCTCCCTTTGTGTGGAGGCTGCAAGGTAAAACATGAACAACATCGATTTTTGACAAGCTAGGATTTATATGGAGTGGAAACGATCGTGAATGGAATCGTGTCCTAGCAATGGGAGGCTGGCACAGGAAATAAATGGACGCTACATTCGGTTGAGCGATGAAATGCCGGTCTGGGCTGAGATAAATGATGTCATCCAATAATGCCACACCACCCATCCCCCCTTCCAACGATTCACACACTTCACATTTATTCTGGTACCATCCATTATTTCTGGATTAATATCAATTTAGCGAAAGGAAAATTATTTTATTTTATTTTTATTTTTTTTTGGGGAGGGGGTGCAAGTTCTTTTAAAATAATAATATTTTTTTTTTAAAAATCATTTCAACATATTCCTTCGAGTAGATAAAAGATAATAAACTAGGGCTTAACCGGACCGGAAAGGGGGGGGGGGACCGGGGGGGGGCAATTTTTTAACCGGGTAAGTTTCCCATTGCACCAGGGTCCCGTGGACAAGTTTCCTATTGCACCATGGTCCCGTGGACAAGTTTCCCATTGCACCAGGGTCCCGTGGACAAGTTTCCCATTGCACCATGGTCCCGTGGACAAGTTTCCCATTGCACCAGCGGGGCCGGTGGACAAGTTTCCCATTGCACCAGGGTCCCGTGGACAAGTTTCCCATTGCACAATTGCTCTTTTCATTAGATCGTAAATATTTCACAAAATAGTTTGTATCCGTTAGCGGTCATTTAGATAGGAGTAGATTAACGATTACCATTTAATGTTCGGAGTTTAGGCATTCAGCATTCGTTGTGTCAGATAAGACTCCAAGTTAAAGGGTATAACATAAAGCAAGAGTTTACGAAAACAGAGTTAAGCTCAAGTTCAAAAAACAAAAACAAATGAGACATATCACTCTCGTTCAAATCATTCGGAAAATTTGATTCCAACAAGATGAGGCATAACGTTTAATTTGGATCGAGGATAAGATTGTGTGCATGATACGGAAGTGATCTTACATGAAGATAGAGAAGGCAAAAAAAACAACATGTTTGTGTTGTGGGGGCCATAGAGATCTTTGAAGGTTATCTGATCTGTAGTTTTAGATTAGTGAACGCATCATCTGCACCGGGGCGTCATCAAATGTAATGAGCGTGAATTGTGGAACTTTGGGGAAAAGGGTGCAAAGCTATAAGTAGAAACATGGGTGCTGGTAAATAAGTGTGTTTGAGTAGAAGCATGGGTGCTCTAGGTGATTACATGTATGTAAGCGAGTTGAAGCATAGGTGCTGGGTTATTGCATGTATGAGTAAAAGTATGAGTGCTATGTGATTACATGTCTATATGAGTGGAGTAGAGCAATGAAAGATAAAGATAAGATTATTCATGGATTGGAAGCGAACAGTTAGATATTAATTTTGGCGAAACTTCTTGGTTTTAAAGGACTTTGGGTTAAAGAGCGTTGGGTAAGAGGGCTTTGGGTTAAATGGCTTAGGGTAAAGGATTTTGGGTTAAAGGACTTTGGGTTAAAGAAAGGACTTTGGGTTAAGGGACTTTGCGTATAGGTTTGGGGATGATTTTGAGCCCTTGGAAAGATAACAGTACTTAACAGCCGTTAACTAATTTGGTAAGACGTGCGGATGGGTATTTAGGTCAGGGTCGGTCACACGAATGATTCAAATGGTCGAGATGGGTCTTAAATGTCGGCGAGTCAGATAATCTCTCCACATTCTCTTAGTGGAGGAAGATCTCACGGCTCTTAAAGTGGTTCAAACTTGAACTCAACTAAAACGACTCGCTGTTGTTCGCCGACTCAACTGGTGTCTCAGAGTTCAAGTCCGAGGTCCGGGGCTCTATCAGCCCAAATGGTGTCTTAGAGTTCAAGTCAGAGGTTCGGGGGCTCTATCAGCCCAACTGGTGTCTCAGAGTTCATTCAAGTCAGAGGTCCGGGGGCTCTATTAGCCCAAATGGTGTCTTAGAGTTCAAGTCCGAGGTTCGGGGGCTCTATCAGCCCAACTGGTGTCTCAGAGTTCATTCAAGTCAGAGGTCCGGGGGCTCTATCAGCCCAAATGGTGTCTCAGAGTTCAAGTCCGAGGTCCGGGGCTCTATCAGCCCAAATGGTGTCTCAGAGTTCATTCAAGTCAGAGGTTCGGGGGCTCTATCAGCCCAAATGGTGTCTCAGAGTTCATTCAAGTCAGAGGTTCGGGGGCTCTATTAGCCCAAATGGTGTCTCAGAGTTCATTCAAGTCAGAGGTTCGGGGGCTCTATTAGCCCAACTGGTGTCTCAGAGTTCATTCAAGTCAGAGGTTCGGGGGCTCTATTAGCCCAACTGGTGTCTCAGAGTTCATTCAAGTCAGAGGTGCGGGGGCTCTATTAGCCCAAATGGTGTCTCAGAGTTCATTCAAGTCAGAGGTTCGGGGGCTCTATTAGCCCAACTGGTGTCTCAGAGTTCATTCAAGTCAGAGGTCCGGGGGCTCTATTAGCCCAAATGGTGTCTTAGAGTTCATTCAAGTCAGAGGTGCGGGGGTTCTATCAGCCCAACTGGTGTCTTAGAGTTCATTCAAGTCAGAGGTCCGGGGGTTTCATCAGCCCATCTCCAGACAGGAGTAAGATAGTCTGGGTCAGATATTATTCCACGGACGGCCTTAATCGCTTCGGTTATCTCAAATAAAATAGGAATGTGTTAAGTAGAACCCCCGGCCCCCGTCTCCCTTTGTGTGGAGGCTGCAAGGTAAAACATGAACAACATCGATTTTTGACAAGCTAGGATTTATATGGAGTGGAAACGATCGTGAATGGAATCGTGTCCTAGCAATGGGAGGCTGGCACAGGAAATAAATGGACGCTACATTCGGTTGAGCGATGAAATGCCGGTCTGGGCTGAGATAAATGATGTCATCCAATAATGCCACACCACCCATCCCCCCTTCCAACGATTCACACACTTCACATTTATTCTGGTACCATCCATTATTTCTGGATTAATATCAATTTAGCGAAAGGAAAATTATTTTATTTTATTTTTATTTTTTTTTGGGGAGGGGGTGCAAGTTCTTTTAAAATAATAATATTTTTTTTTTAAAAATCATTTCAACATATTCCTTCGAGTAGATAAAAGATAATAAACTAGGGCTTAACCGGACCGGAAAGGGGGGGGGGGACCGGGGGGCGGCAATTTTTTAACCGGGTCAATGTTCCCTCTAAGGTTTGTTGGTTCGTGTGCAGAATTATACAGTTGTGTGCAAAGTTTTCCAGAATCAATTATTTTGTGTGCAAAATTTTACAGCCCACAAACACACACTTACATGGAAATTTGCTGCGCGGTACGCAAAACCGCAGATGGGCTGCGTTCAAGCTGTGTGAAGGAAACAGAAGATCAAGGTATGTGGGCGCTTGAAACATACAGAGAGGACAATACAAGAAGAACGATTCGTGTAAGAGCCTTCATCAGCAGACGGGACAAAAAATAAACATAACAAGAGAGAGAAAGAGAAAGTATAGTTCAAAAACATATGAGGTCGCCATTAATGTTATTTCCGGAAGTTGGAGATAAAATAAAATATGATAAAATAATACATTTCATATAGGCTTTTTGACCAAACAAAGCTTGGGTGAAATTTTATTTAAAAAAAAAAAGTTCATGATAATATGTAAAGGAGAAAAATCAAGTGTCTTGTTTTCCTCTCCGTACAAAATCCCAACATTAATTTCAACCAACATGCATTATGGGGAATAGTTGTATACACAATAGACAGTCAAAACGGAACGCCGTCATGCTAAGATGGACGCCCATGGAGGCGCTCCCAATAGTTCAACCCAGCCCGCTCGGATTACGTTGAACATTGGTATTTTTGTGTTCCATTAATTCCCGTCTCAGCTCCGTGACATCAGCTTAGGTCGGATTAAGGCCGCACAAAGGATGAAAAAATCAATCACAGACGGGGCGCTCGTCCTATTGTGTGGTGGCGGTGTTTGGACATGTTGTCATGGAGGGCCTTGCCCGTGTGCACTCTCCAGTGGTGGGACGGGGAACAAGTGCACATTTGAGAACATGATGGTGAATCGAGTGCAAAGTTGAGTGCATGATACTGGGATGGTGAATCGAGTGCAAAGTTGAGTGCAAGATAATGGGATGGTGAATCGAGTGCAAAGTTGAGTGCATGATATGGGATGGTGAATCGAGTGCAAAGTTGAGTGCATGATAATGGGATGGTGAATCGAGTGCAAAGTTGAGTCCATGATACTGGGATGGTGAATCGAGTGCAAAGTTGAGTGCATGATACTGGGATGGTGAATCGAGTGCAAAGTTGAGTGCATGATATGGGATGGCGAATCGAGTGCAAATTTGAGTGCATGATACTGGGATGGTGAATCGAGTGCAAAGTTAAGTGCATGATACTTGGATGGTGAATCGAGTGCAAATTTGAGTGCATGATAATGGGATGGTGAATCGAGTGCAAAGTTGAGTGCATGATATGTGATGGTGAATCGAGTGCAAAGTTGAGTGCATGATATGGGATGGTGAATCGAGAGCAAAGTTGAGTGCATGATACTTGGATGGTGAATCGAGTGCAAAGTTGAGGGCATGATATGGGATGGTGAATCGAGTGCAAAGTTGAGTGCATGATAATGGGATGGTGAATCGAGTGCAAAGTTGAGTGCATGATATGGGATGGTGAATCGAGTGCAAAGTTGAGTGCATGATATGGGATGGTGAATCGAGTGCAAAGTTGAGTGCATGCTACTGGGATGGTGAATCGAGTGCAAATTTGAGTGCATGATGGTGAATCGAGTGCACATTTGAGTGCATGATGCTGGGATGGTGAATCGAGTGCACATTTGAGTAGGCGATTAAGGCATGATGGGTCAAGAGCAAAATTAAGTACATTATAGTAGGATAGAGAATCAAGTGCACATTTGAGTACATTGTACTGGGACGAGGAACGAGTACACGATACTGGGTTGGTTGACAAGTCCACATTTCAGTACGTGGTAATGCGTTGGTGATTCAAGTGCACATTAAGTGGCCTAATTGATACCGGGTTGGTGAATCAAGAGCACATTTAAATAGCCTAATTTACAACGGGTTGGTGAATCAAGTGGGCATTTTCATAGCCTAATTGATACCGGATTGGTGAATCAAGTGCAAATTTGTGTAGCCTAAATTGACACCGGGTTGGTGAATCAAGTGCAAATTTGTGTAGCCTAAATTGACACCGGGTTGGTGAATCAAGTGTAAATTTGTGTAGCCTAAATTGACACCGGGTTGGTGAATCAAGTGCAAATTTGTGTAGCCTAAATTGACACCGGGTTGGTGAATCAAGTGCAAATTTGTGTAGCCTAAATTGACACCGGGTTGGTGAATCAAGTGCAAATTTGTGTAGCCTAAATTGACACCGGGTTGGTGAATCAAGTGCAAATTTGAGTACACGGTTTCATTTTTTTTTTTAAATTACAGCTAGAACTCTTTTTCTTTTTTTTTTTACTACTGCACTTGATCAAGTGTCCCAAATGTATACTTACGGGACACACTCTATCGTTATCTTAACTAAGAAATAGACATGTTGAACACACCATTGTCAAATCCAGGACCGTAATCTATTCACATACATACAGATGTCGATGACTATCACTGTGTCCCCAAGACGATCCTTGAACCCGTGTACATGTATGTAGATACATTCAAGTTTTAGAATACCCGTTTATGTTACATCCTACTCGACTACCACCATGCTTCTCTCCCCCCCCCCCCCCCCTTTTTTTTTCCACGTATAATTCACCATTGCATAAACTCATAGGTCATGGGAGGAATTAGAGATTAGCTTTTGGTAACTGAAGTTGCCGGCTGGGGACAGGCGACATATACAAGATGGACGCTCCCGTTGCTTGTTGCTTAGTTACATCGTTGCTTGGTTACAACACTCTGCTTGGTTCCAACATTGCTTGGTTACAACACTCTGCTTGATTCTAACATTGCTTGGTTACAACATGGCTTGGTTTCAAATTTGTTTAGTTACAATATGGCTTGGGTAAACCTTTACTAGGTTGGTAATTAAATATATATATATATATATGCGAATTAAAACCCTCTACTCTCTCAACTATATCAGACTACAATTTGTTTTAATCTGAAATTCTCTTCATGAAAATGTTGCTCCATTCGTCACGGGAGCGCGAAGCTCTGTGAGGACATTGGAGCAAATTCCAAAACATCACGGCCTCTTTCTGGTAACGAAATTAGATGATTGGACAGAATGGTAGGCGGCGCGAATATCGAAGCTGTAAGATTGTGTGAATTGTTAGGCTTCATTTAGTAAGAAGGTGAGTTTTGACCAAGACATGCAGGGGGCGGGTCAAGTGGAATCACGTGGTGCGTGTCTCCCCTTTCGCGTCTCGTATTTGACTGAGACGTTTGAAAGTGTCCACACAAAAAGATGAGAAATTGTTTCGTAATATATGCGATCTATCAAACTTTATGAGCGGGATAAACTGGAATAGTATATTTTATAACCACAGAGGTAAGCGCTCACCTAAATCCCAGGGCGTAAACGTAATGCAGCCATTCAAAGAATACCTGGAGACGCGACCTGGAGACGCGACCTGGAGACGTGACCTGTAGGCATACAAAAGAAGGGATGAGGGAGGGGAAAGTTGGCGAAACTTGACCAGCATCTGGATTTTTGAAGATCTGTTGTCGATGATCTATGTCCCAGGCGACAGGAGAAGATGACACGACTCCCGAATCTTCTTAAAGGATGATAAGCTCCGCTCATTCGATGATCTATGTCCCAGGCGACAGGAGAACATGACACGACTCCCGAATCTTCTCAAAGGATGATAAGCTCCGCTCATTCGATGATCTATGTCCCAGGCGACAGGAGAACATGACACGACTCCCGAATCTTCTCAAAGGATGATAAGCTCCGCTCATTCGATGATCTATGTCCCAGGCGACAGGAGAACATGACACGACTCCCGAATCTTCTCAAAGGATGATAAGCTCCGCTCATTCGATGATCTATGTCCCAGGCGACAGGAGAACATGACACGACTCCCGAATCTTCTTAAAGGATGATAAGCTCCGCTCATGTTCATTGTCTTGTGTATAGTCTTGCTCCGCCCCTACGTTCCATTACAATGGCTGGCTGCCGACGTACTGTGGAGTCGGGAAGCCTGACCACAACGGCTTTAGTCATTGTCATGATGTTGGTGCAAACTTGTTTGTTTCAACCGAGTTCTTCTATAGTCCATGAAGCGTTAAAAACTCGTTTGAGCTGAGTTCTCCTCTTGAGGATGAAGCGTTCATGTCGCACACTTCCGTCTAATCACGACGTTTCAGTGCGTTACGTTTCGCCGTTTTCGTTCTCAATGGCACCAACCTGTCCCCGCGGTAGATTTGATTTCCGGTGGACGGAAGATGGGTTTGATGCCGGGGGGGGGTCTTTTTTAAATTAAGTGAGTTGTGACATTCACGGATTTTGTTGAATTTTGAGTTCGTCGTGGACGCTTGGTGTTAAATGAGGTGTTTCATTAGATTGTGTTTAGCTCACTTATCTTGGTAAGACTAGCGCACACGATACGTCAAGTGTTGTTTTTACGTCATGTGTTGTGTTTCAGTCATGTGTTGTGATTACGTCATGTATTGTACTTACGTCATGTGTTGTGTTTCAGTCATGTGTTGTGCTTACGTCATGTGTTGTGTTTCAGTCATGTGTTGTACTTACGTCATGTATTGTGTTTCAGTCATGTGTTGTACTTACGTCATGTGTTGTGTTTCTGTCATGTGTTGTGATTACGTCATGTGTTGTGTTTCAGTCATGTGTTGTGATTACGTCATGTGTTGTGCTTACGTCATGTGATGTGTTTCAGTCATGTGTTGTGATTACGTCATGTGTTGTGATTACGTCATGTGTTGTACTTACGTCATTGTGTTGTGTTTCAGTCATTTGTTGTGCTTACGTCATGTGTTGTGTTTCAGTCATGTGTTGTACTTACGTCATGTGTTGTGTTTCAGTCATGTGTTGTGCTTACGTCATGTCTTGTGTTTCAGTCATGTGTTGTGCTTACGTCATGTGTTGTACTTACGTCATGTGTTGTGTTTCAGTCATGTGTTGTGCTTACGTCATGTCTTAAGTTTCAGTCATGTGTTGTGCTTACGTCATGTCTTAAGTTTCAGTCATGTGTTGTGATTACGTCATGTATTGTACTTACGTCACGTGTTTTGTTTTCAATGACGGACGTTCATGACAAAAATTGTATTGAAAAGTCAAATTATGTTTTTAAACTGAATCTAAAAACCCAGGTGAAAGCAGGAGCTTATGATCCGCATGCGGTCATCTACCGACTTCACCGCTAGATGTTAGAGTAAGCTGATCACCGCTAGATGTTAGAGTAAGCTGATCACCGCTAGATGTTAGAGTAAGCTGATCACCGCTAGATGTTAGAGTAAGCTGATCACCGCTAGATGTTAGAGTAAGCTGATCACCGCTAGATGTTAGAGTAAGCTGATCACCGCTAGATGTTAGAGTAAGCTGATCACCGCTAGATGTTAGAGTAAGCTGATCACCGCTAGATGTTAGAGTAAGCTGATCACCGCTAGATGTTAGAGTAAGCTGATCACCGCTAGATGTTAGAGTAAGCTGATACTCTGGGACTGACTTAATGTAACGGAGTAGCTTAATCCGATTGGAAAAGATCAAATTGATGTCCAGGAAGAGACATGGAGATTTGGGGAAAGAGGGGGTGCGGGCGGCGAATGGTCGAATCTGGGTCGAAGTAATGGATTCTATATGTCATGACCTTGGTATTTGACTCTGTCAGCGTAGCAGTATTTAGACAGCAGGGAGACATCGGGAAGGGGGGGGGGAGCTAGGCGGGTGACAGCAAGGGGACCAGGCCAGTTACTACACCAGCTGATGCTAATTCAATTAAGAAGGCATCTTTTAAATGATAGATTTCGCTCGCGTGTGAAATATTTCAAATCCACTCATCCACCACTATCTCCCTATCTCAGTACCCCACTACCGCAATAACCCACTACCGCAGTACCCCACTACCCCAGTACCTCAATACCTCTCTAGCCTAGTATCCACTAAACCAGTACTCCACTAACCCGCAACCCTATTTTCCAGTACCCCACTATCTCACTACCCTAGTATCCAGTATCACACTAACCCACTACCTCACTACCCCACAATCTCCCCACCCTGCTACCCCTGTATGCACGACCCCAGTACCCAGTGGTGTCCCTTATCCCCAGCACCACCACCAAACCCCGTCAGTTACGCCATTAACTCTCGTGGTCTCGGCCACCTTTTAGCTACTCTCCCTCATACAGTCATTGATTCCTTCGTCCTGTGTATTTTTTTTATTTCCCTTTAAAGACTTAATATCGTATACAGTTATTGGGAAAATAAATTCCCCCCGTCCAGCCACTAAGCGAATAAGCCACGAGGTGGACAAGAGGAAAAATAACAGCCCTAGTGGACACCGCCGGGGGGATTTCATGAAAATTGCTCGTAAATCGAAATGATCACGCGGACTTAGCTCAGGTCAGCGCAAGTGAGTGGCCGGTGCTTGACCGTAGCGTGAATGGACTAGACACACAGTGCCAGACCCCAACAACAGCAAAGGGGGGGGGGGGAGCGGAGAGGACGAGAGAACAAACTGGATTACGGCACGATAAACGACGGCCTAGTTCCTCACTGGGGTCCAGTTTGGAGTAGCAGTGAAGTGTTTGTGTGGAGGGCTGCTAAAATGGCAATGCCCCCAAATAGATGGTCACAACACACACACACCCGCACTCAGACTTTACATTCATCTTTCTACATCTTTGTTCAAGTCTTTCTTCAATCATCATATGGATCATTATAATAATTATAAAATAACTTAATTGTACGGAATCGTGTATGTGTATATTCATGAGTGAACGCCAGTCATACAAAAAAATAATAACTAATTATCCCTCAGAGCAATCAAATTAGTTAAGCAAACCTTTTGTTATGGAAGAATAACTCTCATCCAAAAAATGGACGGTTAACTAAACATGCAATGGATTAATTCCCCGTGTCTTTAAAGCCTTCAATGACAAGGTAATGTACAACTATCATAGATCGCCAACCAACTTCAAACAGTTATTTTATGGTACGAATTCGGTCAAAGCGTATACATAGTCAATTATTAGCCATCAAAAACATATATCAGAATCTGAGAATCTGAGATATGAACGATCATTTCTGACATATGAATGTCACACTGTTATCTCTGGTGTAAGCCGTCTCTTTGATGTTAGCGTCCGCCTCCCCCCTCCCCCTTTTTCCCCCGTCCCTCACACGCACGTCAGCCCTTTTCCTGTGATTACAACAACACGATGGTGCTTTAGACAAGAAATGAAGACAAACAAAGGTTTTGTACAGACACAATAATTAACAGCAGAGAGCTCATTGTGATAACGATTTGAGATAAGGACCAAGACAGAACAAACACGTACCACAACTGGACACACAAACTTCAGGACAAACATAACTATTTTATTTATTTATGGGGGAGGGGTGAGGTTGATCGATTTTGCGTCTAAGATTTTATCTGTGCCTAGTGAATAACACCAACAGATTATTGTAGGCCTAAAGTTGAAGTCAGGGTCCGGAAATCCAGCGCTGAAGTCAGGGTCCGGAAATCCAGGGCTGGAGTCAGGGTCCGGAAATCCAGCGCTGGAGTCAGGGTCCAGATACCCAGCGTTGAAGTCAGGCCGGAGTCCTATCGATGAAGTCAGGGTCCGGAGACCCAACGATGAAGTCTTCCGTTATGTATTCCCTTAACGTTGGCGTGAGAACCCCCGGCCAATAGACTAAGCATAGAGGTTAAATAGGCAGCTCTTAAAAAAAGGGGGGGGGGGTGGGAACTAGGCTGGGAAATCAATAGTCCTCTTAATGGCTATTTCATTTCCGGTCTAACGACTTCCACTGGTCAGCTTGGGCCTGAGACGGCGTCAGTAATTGTCCCCGGAGAAGTCAGTCCGGCAAATCTTGTAGTAGCATACCGTTCCATGGCTACCACCAATATCACGTGGACAGCACATGGGCCTATTCTGGACAACTGATCATTATAGAGCGTGAAATGTGTGTCTTCACTGTGTTTTAGACACCCCACCCTCCCCTTCCCCCCCCCCCCCCCCCCCCCCACAAAAAAAAAAAAAAAGGGGGGGGCTCCCCGTTTTGTGGGGGAGAAGGTTTTTTTTTTTTTTTTTTTTTTTTTTTTTTTTTTTTTTTTTTTTTTTNGCACGAGGTAACCCTACGAAATGTTTGCAAAATGCGCAACTTTCGTGCTTGAAAGGAGTGGTTTTGTTTTCTAAACAGTTTTCTCTAGCAAGCAGCTGCGCGGTTCACAAATTCATTGTTAACACTGTCAATTTCAAAAAAAAAAAAGGTGAGAAGAATATCACTATGGGTGACACCAAACAGAACTGGTCAGAAAATCGAGGTTAAACAATCAACGTGCAACACTCGGACATGACAGGATAGGGGCGTGAAAGAAAATATTTTTTTAAAAATAATAATAATATTAAAAAATAAAAAGTGATTAATCGAATAAGGAAGAAATCACGAAGAATTGTCCAGAAGAATAGTCCAGAAGAATAGTCCAGAAGAATCGTCTTGAGAAATTGTCTAAAAGAATTGTCTAGAAAAATTTGTCTAAAAGAATTGTCCAGAAGAATTGTCTCTCAGTATGACATAATAGTAATTTCACTTTGTTCACGTTGTGTTTGTGTCTGTACATTATAAACAAAAAAAAAAAAAAAAATTAAAATACAAAAACAAAGATTTCTTGGTTTAAGTCAAACAAATGTCCATGTTGATGACAAGAATGATCTCTCTGTTCAAGCTTGGTCGATGAATAGCCTTTATAAAGGCATGTCTATTCAGGTAGTGTTCATGTCTGTCAGGTTGTGTTCATGTCTGTCAGGTTGTGTTCATGTATGTCAGGTTGTGTTCATGTCTGTCAGGTAGTGTTCATGTCTGTCAGGTTGTGTTCATGTCTGTCAGGTTGTGTTCATGTCTGTCAGGTTGTGTTCATGTCTGTCAGGTTGTGTTCATGTCTGTCAGGTTGTGTTCATGTCTGTCAGGTTGTGTTCATGTCTATCAGGTTGTGTTTAAGTCTCATGAGGTTGTGTTCAACTGACTCCTAATTGTACAATGTACACACTTGAACATTTGATTCTATTGATGTTCCTTGACATAATGGTCCTGGCTCGTACCTTTTGTAGGTGTAAACAGATGCCACACTGGGTGGGGGTCAAGCTGAGATGGACGCACGACTGTGTGCAGGGTGCTGTAAAAATGTGTGGAGTACAGGTGGCCAGAGAGGTGCGTGATATACACAATGTAAAAAAAAGTCACAATTTGAATGTGAGAGATACAGTGGATAAAACAAGGGTCACAATGTGAATGTGAGAGATACAATGTGTAAAACAAGGGGTCACAGTGTGAATGTGAGAGATACAGTGGATAAAACAAGGGGTCACAATGTGAATGTGAAAGATACAATGTGTAAAACAAGGGTCACAATGTGAATGACTCCAATGTGTAAAACAAGGGTCACAATGTGAATGTGAGAGATACAATGTGTAAAACAAGGGGTCACAATGTGAATGTGAGAGATACAGTGGATAAAACAAGGGTCACAATGTGAATGTGAGAGATACAATGTGTAAAACAAGGGGTCACAATATGAATGTGAGAGATACAGTGGATAAAACAAGGGTCACAATGTGAATGTGAGAGATACAATGTGTAAAACAAGTGGTCACAATGTGAATTTGAGAGATACAGTGGATAAAACAAGGGTCACAATGTGAATGTGAGAGATACAATGTGTAAAACAAGGGGTCACAATGTGTAAAACAAGGGGTCACAATGTGAATGTGAGAGATACAGTGGATAAAACAAGGGTCACAATGTGAATGTGAGAGATACAATGTGTAAAACAAGGGGTCACAATGTGAATATGAGAGATACAGTGGATACAACAAGGGTCACAATGTGAATGTGAGAGATACAATGTGTAAAACAAGGGTCACAATGTGAATGTGAGAGATACAGTGGATAATGTGTCTGTTTAAAATGTTTATCGTTGTTATTTGTTTTATTTTTAAGTGGAAAGTTCTGATGGGTGGGAAAAGTATGTACAACATTATTGAGACGTGAGCAGCGTGGTGGTGGGGGGGGGGAGGGAGATAAATCCGAGGTTTAAACAGGGTGGGGTAAGTGGTCGATGAGACATGGCGGCATACGTGTAGTTTAAATGATGAGGATGGCAGGAAGAAGGGTGAGTGAACAATGAGTCCAATTAGAGTAGAGAGATTTGGTAAATTGTGATTATCCGTGAGAAGCAGGTCACTGTAGAAAATAGAAATGTTTAAATAGTTACTGGTTACGGTGATGGTAGCAGGACTGGGTGTGGCGGAGGGGGGGGGGGAGAGACTGAGGGGAGGATGGTACAACGGCTGTAAAATGTTGGGGGGGGGTGGTAGGACGAAGTAGGGAGGGATGGTAGAGAAGGGTGAGGAGGGTAGAGGGGGTTCCGTGAGAAGCAGGTCACTGTAGAAAATAGAAATGTTTAAATAGTTACTGGTTACGGTGATGGTAGCAGGACTGGGTGTGGCGGAGGGGGGGGGGGAGAGACTGAGGTGAGGATGGTACAACAGCTGTAAAATGTTGGGAGGTGGTGGTAGGACGAAGTATGGATGGATGGTAGAGAAGGGTGAGGATGGTAGAGGGGGTGAGAATGGTAGAGAAGGGTGAGAATGTAGAGTAGGGTGATGATGGTGTAGAATGGTAAGGATGGTAGAAAATGGTGAGGTTGGAAAATAAGAGTGAGAATGGTAGAGAGGGGTGAGGGTAGTTGAAAAGGGTGAGGTTTGTTGAAAAAGGTGAGGTTTGTTGAAAAGGGTGAGGTTTGTTGAAAAGGGTGATGTTTGTTGAAAATGGTGAGGTTTGTTGAAAATGGTGAGGTTTGTTGAAAACGGTGAGGTTTGTTGAAAAGGGTGAGGTTTGTTGAAAAGGGTGAGGTTTGTTGAAAAGGGTGAGGTTTGTTGAAAAGGGTGAGGTTTGTTGAAAATGGTGAGGTTTGTTGAAAAGGGTGAGGTTTGTTGAAAATGGTGAGGTTTGTTGAAAATGGTGAGGTTTGTTGAAAACGGTGAGGTTTGTTGAAAAGGGTGAGGTTTGTTGAAAAGGGTGAGGTTTGTTGGTGAGGTTTGTTGAAAAGGGTGAGGTTTGTTGAAAAGGGTGAGGTTTGTTGAAAATGGTGAGGTTTGTTGAAAAGGGTGAGGTTTGTTGAAAAGGGTGAGGACGGTTCAATAATGTGAGGGTGATAAGGGTGAGATGGTAGGAAAGGGTGAGGACGGCTTCACAGACCGGAAAGGTTGAACGCCAGGAAATCAGTATCACCTAAAACCGTAGGCGGGATGGGGGGCACAAAATAATGGGGAGATAATTGTGAAACAATCGATGTCCTCTGACGTATGATGAAGTCTGGGAGTCCCCCCCCCCCTCTTTTTTTCCTATAGTCACTGTTTCAGATCGAGACCACAAGACTAACAAGGGTAACAGGCCAACGTGGGCCAGGAGAAACAGCAGGGCTTCCAATGTCTGCTACTTTTGGAATTCAAGCAACTGTTCTTGGGTGGACGTGTCTAATTCCATGTCAGCGTTTCTTAGTAGGAGCACTGGTTTAAGCACTGTTAAAGTACTGTTTAATCACTGTTTTAATCACTGTTTAAGCACTGTTAAAGTACTGTTTAATCACTGTTTTAATCACTGTTTAAGCACTGTTAAAGTACTGTTTAATCACTGTTTTAATCACTGTTTAAGCACTGTTAAAGTACTGTTTAATCACTGTTTTAATCACTGTTTAAGCACTGTTAAAGTACTGTTTAATCACTGTTTTAATCACTGTTTAAGCACTGTTAAAGTACTGTTTAATCACTGTTTTAATCACTGTTTAAGCACTGTTAAAGTACTGTTTAATCACTGTTTTAATCACTGTTTAAGCACTGTTAAAGTACTGTTTANTGGGGTGGGTGAGGGAGAAGATGCATGAACTTTAAAGTCATCCGAAAAAGCGTCTCTATGGAAGTGCCAAGAATGATTGAGGGCACAGTAGGGTGCAATGATGCTCCGCTGCGATAACAGCACTTTTAAACTGATGATGTTACGACAGTTTTATACGATTTACGAATTTAGACTTCATTTTGTTTAAAGTTTAAAGATGTTAATTTGCAAATATTGCCTGATCTTTGCTTAAGTGTGTCGTAGTTTTTAGGTGAAATTGTGTATTTTGCAATGAAAGCGGAACAGATTGTGACACGGGACAGATTGTGACACGAGAACGATTGTGACACGGGACAGGTTGTGACACGGCACAGATTGTGACACTGGACAGACTGTGACACGTTATATAAGTGACAAAGGATTTTAGAAATAAACACACACACACCACAGGAAGCAACACCAAAGCCAGTGACGTTTCTCACCATTGTTGATTATATACCATTGCCATGGAGACACGGGACACAGACCTAAGGTAATGATAGTATGTGTATGAGCTTGAGCCTAAGGTGTGATGATAATATGATAACATATTTTTTTTAACAAATGCCAAGTGGCTTAACAACGATATTATGGTCCTGCTTACAAGTACGACCAATCAAGAAGCGTCTCATGGCTGAATAATTGGCTTGGACGTTTACGTGAGAAAAGAAAGAAAAGACACTAGCAAGATAGTTTGTCGTGAGGGATTTCATCACGGACCGCCATCATGTGTTTATGTACAAGCGGCTTTCCTTCATGCGTGTTGGATGGCAGGAAAAACTGCGGTCACCAGATGGACATCTCTAAAACGGATTGTCAGAGTGATACTTTCTAGCAGTGACGTAGGAAGGGGGGGTGTCAAGGGGGCTGTCGGCCCCAGCTACAAATAATTTTTTTTCTTTATATGGAGGGACGGCATTTTAGGCCAATTGTTTTGTTGTTGTTTTCTTGTTTTTTTTGTTGTTTTTTTTGAGGCAGGGGCTTCGAAAAATCATTGCCAGCCCCGGCGGCCCTAACACAGCTACGGAGACACTTTCTAGTGTAGCTTAAGTGAAATACGGATAAAACTGTCACTTGTATTCCTGTGAGTATGAAGAGGTGTTAGTGGCTTGTATCATTTATAGTGATATGAAGATGTGATAGTGGCTTGTATCATTTTTAGTGCTGTGAAGATGTCATCATTTTATCACCACCGTTGAACACGCTGTTCTTGTTTGTCTGATCTATTGCACTGCCATCTGTATGATGTTCAGCGACTCCGTTTCTTCCTTATATATCCGAGGCACCAATCACTTGCGCATTTTCTGTGCAGCGGACAACTGAAACTCCAAAGGGAACCCTCGGCCAGATACTGCACACCACTCAGGGCAGACGGGAGGAGAGACAGAAATAGCAAAGTTAATCGAATTTGATATGTCCTAGGTTATTGAAAGTCTGGCGTCCGCATAGAAGTGACCTTTCACTGAGATGAAGAAGGGGAGTGGTAGGAGTATTTGGGGGGGGGGTGTCTGAATGTAGATTAAAGGGAATTATCTTGAGGGGTTAGAAGAAAGTCTGGGAGACGCCCCACTGGCTTACTGTCTGATCAGACTTGCACATATTGATCTCAAACTATTCCAAGAATAGTTATGTAATATTATTAACATTAATATTGTTATTACTTTTTTTTATTAGTACCATCATTATAATTTTATATAGTTGTTATTATTATTATTATTATTACTATTCACTATAATTATTATTATTATTAATAGTTCGGTTTACAAATTAGGTGAGCAGTGGCTGCTCGGTTCTTATAAATAAAATTATGTTGGGGGGGGGGGGTGGTTTTGTTGTTGTTTTGTTTTGTTTGTTTTTTTAAATTTTTCATTTCCTATGTAACGGGGAAATGTCGGTAAAAGTCCTTTCCACAAATATGTTCTTTNATTATTACTATTCACTATAATTATTATTATTATTAATAGTTCGGTTTACAAATTAGGTGAGCAGTGGCTGCTCGGTTCTTATAAATAAAATTATGTTGGGGGGGGGGGGGTGGTTTTGTTGTTGTTTTGTTTTGTTTGTTTTTTTAAATTTTTCATTTCCTATGTAACGGGGAAATGTCGGTAAAAGTCCTTTCCACAAATATGTTCTTTAGAACCAGATGCGAATCCTGATTAAAATGTCAGAGAAACATATAAAATGTATCAAAAGTATGGCTGCCTGACAATATATGATAAAAGGTATACACAATGTGGAATATGTATCAGTATGTATCAATATGTATTGTAAACTTACAACAAAAAGCCTTAAATGTTCAGCAAGGCTCAGAGATGCTTCAGACCCCTAGTTCTTAATCTTCTAAAAATAAGTTTTAACTGAATCCTTTTCTTTTATTTGAATACGCATCACTATTGAAAACAGAGGAGATATAATTACCTTGTTTGAGTGGACGTCGACTTTCCCCATTCACCCATGTTGTATAATTGGATTTAAAAATCTCAAAACAATCTTATGTAATATTTAAAAAATTGTATGTCCGCTTCGGCTACTTGGAGAACCTTTGATAAATAAAATTAAAAAAAATATATTAAATGATTTTTTTTTAACTGCAAAATATTGACTCTTGTCAGTTCTGGTTCCTCTACAGTTAGGGCCAAACTTAGCCAGACGGCGCAACTTAGCCAGACGGCCCGACTTAGGCAGACAGCACTACTTTGGCGGACTTGAATTGGATGACCGACAGAATGAACGACACGAAAGAAGACGAGAGAAAACCAAAAATCCCTTTGTAGGCGATGTTTAACTCTTGTCTTGGCCGCGGCCAGGAAGGCGGTAGTGAACGGGCGCAAAGGTAGCATGATGTCCACAAAATCAATGACGATGACATGGTCCTGGGTGTGGGGGGGGTGAATATACATTGCTGTTCTTTATTTCATGAATGTATTTTATTTTATTTTAATGTCATGATTATGTCTCTTTTGATAANGGGGGGGGGGGTAAAGGAGTTGTATAAACAGGGGGTGGCATTAAAGACGTTGTACTGAATTTTGCATTTTATTATGAATGCGATGTCCCAATCGAACCTGTACTGGGATAATTGGGAATCCAAAGTGACAAGTGCCAGAAAGAGGGGAGGTGGTTACACATTTGAACAGATGTAACGACCAACAGGTCACTGATATAGTATGAATTTTGTTGACAATAATTGTTAACGATTGTTAAAATAAGTTTCCAATGTGACTGGGAATGACGAGCCACATCAGCAGCTAATTGACGCCCATGTGAGAACGTAGATTTCGAACCAGCGATGTTTTGGGAGCAGGGAAAAACATGAGCAGGCGGAGATAATGTTATGAGCAAGTCTTAGCAGAAAGAGCCCAAAATGTGATGTGCCTCTGTAATGGATTTATACCAGGTCACGAGGATCTGGTTTGGTCACGTTAAGAGCAATGACGTCATCGGCCGACCTCAGCATCGGGGCACCTCGTAACTTGAAATTGGATTTGACTCGCGCAGCGTAAAGTCATCTTTGGGTTTTAGGGACATGATCAGACCAGGGCACCTATCATCGGGGCCGAACGGTGTCCGTGTCTGCCAGGAGGCTGCGGTTTCAACTGTCATCCAGGGCCGTCACCCTGCCATGGGGACGTGTCCGGGAGGAATGGACCAAGCATGACAGGTATCGTTGGGGAGGAAGTAAACTCAGGAGTCAGAAAACCTCAAACACAAGTTTTGTGTGCGGAAAATGTATGACTGCTCAAAAACGCATGAAAACCTGTGTGGCGTTGTCACCCGCTGAGAAATGGTTTCATTCTTTTAAGAAATGGAAAGAACGCCCATGAAAAGGTCTAACTGTTATAAAACACATTTAAACCCTGAGAGATCTTGATCTGAGATATGGCGTTTATGAAAGAAACTTAAGTAAACCGTGTGAGATCCACTGCTCCAGACAGGACCAGAGTAAAGAGAAACAAATAGGCCGTGGATTTCCCTAAAAACCTGCCTCGTGTGGGAAGGTTCCATCGATCGGGAGGACGTGCGCTTAGCAAAGTCACCGTGATATAGCAGGTCCCTGTGACGGACTGGCGATGCCCCAGTTACGGGCTGCAGTTGCCCAAGTGAAATGCTCCAGTGACGGGTTGCAGATGTCCCAGTGTTGGAGGTAACATGCCTAGAGATGCTCCAGTGTTAGAGGCATTACGGGTGGAGCTGCCCCAGTTTAGAGGCATCATGGGTGGAGTTGACCCAGTTTGGAGGCATCATGGGTGGAGTTGCCCCAGTTTAGGGGCATCATGGGTGGAGCTGCCCCAGTTTAGGGGCATCATGGGTGGAGTTGCACAAGTTTAGAGGCATCATGGGTGGAGTTGCCCCAGTTTAGAGGCATCATGGGTGGAGTTACCCAGTTTAGGGGCATCATGGGTGGAGTTGCCCCAGTTTAGAGGCATCATGGGTGGAGTTGCCCCAGTTTAGGGGCATCATGGGTGGAGTTGCACAAGTTTAGGGGCATCATGGGTGGAGTTGCCCGGTTTAGAGGCATCATGGGTAGGGTTGCCCCAGTTTAAGGGCATCATGTATGGAGTTGCCGCAGTTTAGAGGCATCATGGGTGGAGTTTCCCAAACAGATACGTGCCGCTGTCTTAGAAGTAGAACATTGTAAAGGTCCTTTAATTAACTATATATAAACAAAACTCTTTAGCTGCCCTTGTGTCATCATTATTAAATCTTATTTTAGAAAGTCAAATAGTTCCCCCGAAAATTCATGGGTGGATACCATGGCTGGATATCATGGGTGGATACCATGGTTGGATGTCATGGTTGGATACCATGGCTGGATACCATGGTTGGATATCACGGCTGGATATCATGGTTGGATGTCATGGTTGGATACCATGGCTGGATATCATTTTTTGATAGCATGGTTGATTATCATGGTTGGATATCATGGTTGGATGTCACGGCTGGATATCATGGTTGGATGTCATGGTTGGATACCATGGCTGGATATCATTTTTTGATAGCATGGTTGATTATCATGGTTGGATGTCATCGTTGGATACCATGGCTGGATATCATTTTTTGATAGCATGTTTGATTATCATGGTTGGATATCATGGTTGGATATCACGGCTGGATATCATGGTTGGATGTCATGGCTGGATACCATGGCTGGATATCATTTTTTGATAGCATGGTTGATTGTCATGGTTGGATATCATGGTTGGATATCACGGCTGGATATCATGGTTGGATGTCATGGTTGGATACCATGGTTGGATGTCATGGTTGGATACCATGGCTGGATATCATTTTTTGATAGCATGGTTGATTATCATGGTTGGATATCATGGTTGGATATCATGGTTGGGTGTCATGGTTGGATGTCATGGTTGGATACCATGGCTGGATATCATTTTTTGATAGCATGGTTGGATATCATGGTTGGATATCATGGTTGGATGTCATGGTTGGATGTCATGGCTGGATACCATGGCTGGATATCATTTTTTGATAGCATGGTTGGATACCATGGCTGGATATCATTTTTTGATAGCATGGTTGATTATCATGGTTGGATGTCATGGCTGGATACCATGGCTGGATATCATTTTTTGATAGCATGGTTGATTATCATGGTTGGATATCATGGTTGGATGTCATGGTTGGATATCATGGTTGGATGTCATGGTTGGATACCATGGCTGGATACCATTGCTGGATATCATTTTTTGATAGCATGGTTGATTATCATGGTTGGATATCATGGTTGGATGTCATGGTTGGGTATCATGGTTGGATGTCATGGTTGGATACCATGGCTGGATATCAGTTTTTGATAGCATGGTTGATTATCATGGTTGGATATCATGGTTGGATATCATGGTTGGATGTCATGGTTGGATGTCATGGTTGGATACCATGGCTGGATATCATTTTTTGATAGCATGGTTGGATATCATGGTTGGATATCATGGTTGGATGTCATGGTTGGATGTCATGGCTGGATACCATGGCTGGATATCATTTTTTGATAGCATGGTTGATTATCATGGTTGGATATCATGGTTGGATATCATGGATGTCATGGTTGGATGTCATGGTTGGATACCATGGCTGGATATCATTTTTTGATAGCATGGTTGATTATCATGGTTGGATGTCATGGTTGGATGTCATGGCTGGATATCATTTTTTGATAGCATGGTTGATTATCATGGTTGGATATCATGGTTGGATGTCATGGTTGGATGTCATGGTTGGATGTCATGGTTGGATGTCATGGTTGGATATCATGCAAGGTTGGTTATCATGGTTGGATGTCATGGTTGGATATCATGGATGTCATGGTTGGATACCATGGCTGGATACCATGGCTGGATATCATTTTTGATAGCATGGTTGATTATCATGGTTGGATATCATGGTTGGATGTCATGGTTGGATATCATGCAAGGTTGGTTATCATGATTGGATATCACGGCTGGATATCATGGTTGGATGTCATGGTTGGATACCATGGCTGGATACCATGGCTGGATATCATTTTTTGATAGCATGGTTGATTATCATGGTTGGATATCATGGTTGGATATCACGGCTGGATATCATATTTGGATATCAAGCAAGGTTGGTTATCATGATTGGATATCAATGTTTCCCTACTGTAGAGTTGCAAACAAGGATTCGGTTGACCCTATATAACATAGTTGCATGGAATTAGTTGCAGCATGCACCTTACAAGTAATTGTAGTAGTAGTGTAGGGTTTACTTACAATTAAAAGTACTTGTAGTGTAGGGCTTATGGCGACTAGATAAAGACCCCCCCCCTCCCACCTTTTTTTTCCTCGTCCTTAATCTCAAAACCCTGTCAACTTGGCAGATTTGCATCTTTCAGCGAGAGAAACCCCACCGGGCACACGACGCGTCCTTCACAGAGGTCACACACACGTCACACAAGAGTTCTCAAACTAAATGGAGCGACCCACCACGCCCGTCATATGTTCAAACGGCAACAGATGGACGTCAGGCAACAAAGAAAGTTTTCCCCAGGTAAGCTTCCCAGCTGGTGCCCCTTATTTAACTCACAGGTGTCGGTAAAAATAGAGCAATGATCACCGCTAAATTAATATGTGGATGGACGTGCGGAGGCTATGGTGGGTTTGTAGCAGAATGGCCTGTGGGCTAGGGGTTTCTCTCCCCGGGTCCTGAGATGGAATCCCGGATGATTTTCCCCATAGTGGGAAATCCCGAAAAGAAAACTGTTAAGAATCACCACCGCACCTCTCTTAGTCTGCTCATGTAGCCCGAAACCCCAAATTAATCCCTGTGCTACCCCATTTCAGATCACCTCCAATGGGGTTGAAATAAACGCTCTTGTATCTTGTTTACCTCAAGATGTTCATATGTCAAAATACCTGTGAGACCTGTGTGTCTATTTGTGTAGTGTTTTTTTTTCCTCCAAAAAAAGAATCAACATATTAAGTAAGACATATAGATAGTAAGACGTACACATGAATTAACATTCCCGATTGTTTCAATACGCAACGAAACCCTTGTTAAAAGTTGTTAGAAACATTTGTTTGTAAATATTTAGCGTCGGGGTGGTTAGAATTTTGGAAGCCCGCTTCACTTTGCCGCCCCTAATTCACGGAAAACGCAGTTCTTACATAATACTACACATAAAATAATCCCACTGAATTGAATAACGCTGACGGAACATGTCGATTCTCCACCCCAGCCCCCCCCCACCTTCTCAAAAGGCCACCCTAAGCCCCCAACCCACCCCCCAAAGTGCCCCTTACGCACTTGGTTGTCGTAGTAAAATATTCTAAGAAGACGCTGGAAAAAGGAATATGTATGACGTCAGCTGTCGGTCTCTTTTCAACCGGGTAAAACAACTCAACAGTCAAGACACGTTGCTGTCTGTCCAGGTACAAGTTCTAACAGTTTGTGGATCGAAACAATACAATAGTATGTGGACTGCGTGGTGTTGTCTATCGTATGCAGACTGCGTGGTATTGTCTATCGAAAGTGGACTGCGTGGTGTTGTCTATAGTATGTGGACTACGTGGTGGTGTCTATAGTATGTTGAATACGTGCACGGGGTGTCTATAGTATGTGGAATACGTGCATGGGGGTGTCTATAGTATGTGGACTACGTGGTGGTGTCTATAGTACGCGGACTAAGTGGTGTTGTCTATAGTAAGTGGACTACGTGGTGGTGGTGTCTATAGAGAATATATGGGACGGAAATGTATGCCGGCCGACGTTGAGAACCGCTGAGGTACAGGAATAAAATTGTATGTACATAGGGCGAGGTTGAGAGCCACTGAGGTACAGAAATAAAATTCTATGCATATAAATAACAAACATATCGATAGTCGCGAGTACTTTGTGACGTCAGTCAGACCGTGTCAACAGTGCGCCACGTCACCAGATTTAAATTACGGAAGTCTGTAGTTCCCATGTCGCTCGGATTCCTCTCTACTGACTCACTCACTCTTTCCGCTTCTCTCTTCTTGTTTCTCCTCATGCACTTGGTTCCCCCCTACTCTCTCTTTTTTCCTCTCTCGCTCGCTCTCATTCTCTCTCTCTCTCTCTCTCTCTCTCTCTCCTTCTCTCTTTCTCCCATGACATCTTTTTTTTTCACTCAGTGCTTTTTATATAAAAGTATGTGAATTTAAAATTTAAAAAGTCGGGGAGGGGGGGGGGGGGGCGACGATTTTTAAAGAGTAATCAGGACACACCAGAAGCCAAATATATAACTGGCTTCCCAGTTGCATCCAGCGGCTTTAAAACAAAAATATATTCAACTTGATTTATGTATTCAGAGAGTCTGTCTGACACACGTCTTGCCTCAGCAGAAAGCTTGGGGGCAGAAAATCTAACATGTATTTTGCTGGTATCTATGTGATTATTTTTCTCTAAAAAAATCGAAGCTTGATATTACAGTGGTATCTGTGATAGACTTGGCCGCCGATATTTTAACTCTGGTTTGATATGCGTCAACATAAGAGACTGAACCGAGCTTCCCAGGTCTGTTGGTCTGTTGCCAAAAATGGCAGCATAGGATTGACTGTTTGGTACAACTTAAGAAATGGTTTTAATTCTAGAGCGGCCGCTATGACGAAGTGCAGCTTTGTCTTCATTTAAGAGAGGATCTTCTAAGGCGCTGCAGTCATCCTTAAAGGATTTGAATGCGGCCTCGGTAAAGGGTTTGCTTTTAACAGCCTTTATATTCGATTTCCAGATTTGGTACCATCAAGATAGCTCTTTCAGCTGGCTCAATATTTGGTATCAGGAGAGCTCTTTCAGCTGGCTCAATAGTTGGTATCAGGAGAGCTATTTCAGCTGGCTCAATATTTAGTATGAGGAGAGCACTTTCAGCTGGCTCAATATTTGGTATCAAGTGTCCCAAGGCATCGGTGTGTTACTCAATTTTAAAAAAAAAAACTTTCAGAAGTGGCAGCATGTCCAGGAAATAGAGATTCGTGGAAAAATTAACAAACTTTAATTACATCCCGGATGTGAACATAACATCCATAGCTTTTCTTGCATCTGTTTTTTCGTTAAGTAGAAGATGTTCTAATTTTTTTTTAAACATATCAGCAGAGCAGGATGCCATACCAAAAGTGATGAGGTATGCAGACTTCCTGATCTAACCCTAACCCTAATCCTAAAGGTTTATGCATATGCATCAGTTTATTCCTATCAGCACATGCAAATCGGGAGCTATTTCACGAGCAGGGAACATGGCCTTAAAAACAATCTGCAGTGTCTATTGTAAGAATTGAAGATGTGATGGCTATTTAGACATGCCATTGTCCAAATGATCTCAGCGGCAAGCACTTCCGTCTTCTGTCATGAACCGGTTGGTCTCATATTAAAACTAACTGGTAGCCTTAAGTCTGGATAAAATAATTTGTAGTAGCTAAATTAGTAGCTTGATTTTTAAAAAAAATTGATTGAAAAGGAAACCAACAAAAATAACACATTTAGAGTCAGTAAATTTCATATCATCCCATTTTTACTTCGCCAAGTGAATTGATAACTAGGGTTACGTTGTTGTAGCTTAACCTTCGCATAGCTGGTCAGCGCTACTTCACACATCAATGAAGAAAATGATGTTTTGTTTACAAACATTACAACAGGCTTTCCTCTTGTCGTCTGCTACTTTGTATAGCCAAAAACTTGTACTCTGACTTACCGAGCCATATTCACATATCTCAGCAATAAAATAGCATACCCCAGGCATATTTAATAGAGTAAACCCGTGGTCGGCATCTCATTAATCAAAAGAGCCAAAAATCATCAGCATGATGATTAAACAAATTTAAAGAGCGAAATTTACTTTCAAGAATCTGTCAAGAATCGTGGTTTTTTTTGGGGGGGGGTCAAAACCGATTTTGTGGCCGACCGGCAAAGCCGCACTCAGGTCTTTAAAGAACCACATGCACCTCGCGAGCCGCGATTTGCCGACCACTGGTGTTAACTGTTCAGCAGATTTGAAGGATTTCAACAGAAGACGCACGCGTGTCGCTAATCCAGATAAAAAATTACAACGAAGGACAACAAACGTGAACAAAGAACGCGTAGGGCTTAGTAAAAACAGGCGTAGCTACTGTGTCATCGCTCACTTGTTAAGATTAATGCGATTGGCTTTAAGAAATCTAGCGACCAATCAACACAATGCTTTCTCTTACGGTTGCGGATCATTAAAGAAATGCGCACTGCGCATGTCAGTTGAAGAGAAACATATGTTGTTGTTGTTTGCTTTCCTTTCGAATTTAAAATGAAAAAAAATAATTTCCCAAATCTTTTCAAAGACCGTGGTAACCCATAATAAACACCACGGTAAAAGGAGAGCAGACCTGTTTACCCTCAAAACTCTTAAAATCGTACAACATGATCACGTAATCGTTCAATACATTCTCTTTAGAGAAAAAAACAACGTGCAGCGTATATAATTTATACACTTAAAAATCGTACATTGTATGCCAAAATCGTAAGAGTAAAAAGGTCTGGGAGAGTGACTATATTATTTGCCGCTAGACGTCAATACAATCGCCCTTGGAGCTTGAAACACAAGACACCTCACCTCACCACCTGGGTTGCGGTGGTAACTCCTTGTGGACTACGGCCACGCAACAACTCGCCGAATAACCTATGATTTGTATCTTTTTTTATTTTATTTTATTTATTTTTGTTGGGGGGGGGGGTGTTTGGTGATTTGAAAACAAGACCCGAGTAATAAAAGTAAAAGATAAAAACATAGGGTCCCGGTACGATCGCAAAAGACCACACCCTTCCCCCCCCCCCCCCCCCCCTTTTTGTTGGGGGGGGGGGTTTTTGGTGAATTGAAAACAAAACCCGAATAATAAAAGGAAAAGAAAAAAACATAGGGCCCCGGTACGATCGCAAAAGACCCCACCCTTCCCCCCCCCCCCCGATTCATTTTAGCTTCCCAGTTCCGCTCATCACAAACTCCAGATGCTGGCGAGGTCGGAAATGCACCGAATGCTACCTCACATTTCTCTTACTGTCACAGCAGCATTGCTCTAATCGATAGTGCTAATTTGTGCAGTTATGCGGCCCTTGTTTTTTTATATCGCCTAGACCAGGGGTTCTGTTCTTAAACTGCATTGCACCCCATCTTAATTCCAAAACATTCCACGCAAACCCACCCCAACTCTTCCGGATCAAAGTGCCCTTTTTTTAAAGTGTGTTGTGATTCTCTTCAAAAATATTCAGTCTTCCCGCACCCTCTTGCGCGGGCTCCAAGCTACCCCCAAGGATGCGGGCACCTCTGTTTAAGAACCTCTGGCCTAGACGTTGGACGTCGTCGAATCATTGTTTGGTGAGTCGAGACCAACACAAACATTGACACAAGCACTTGCGTGTGTATCTAGTGTGTGTCTACGGTTAGGCTTGACTGTACTCTACTGGATTAATAATACCTTACTTTAATCTCAACGTGGTGAGGACACTTAGTCTCTTTAACTAAGACAGCAGACTCGAGTATGACGGTGTCTGGATGTGATGCACTTGTCAAAGCCGGAGTCTTACAGGTCTAAGACTGCGGACTAAAGTATCAGTGTCTGGGTATGATGCGCTCGTCACAGCCGGAGTCTTACAGGTCTAAGACTGCGGACTAAAGTATCAGTGTCTGGGTGTGATGCGCTCGTCAAAGCCGGAGTCTAGAAAGTTTCTACAACTAAGATTTGAATCACATTATTTCATGTAGAAAATAGCAGATGGGAACAGTTGAAAACGTCCATGTCATGTATTGGTTTATTTTCTGTCGGCAGTTTATATGTACCGTCTTGTGATTTCATAGGTGGAAATCAAAATCTAGAACTTTAGAGGCGGAAGCCAAAATCTAGGTCTTCAGAGGTGGAAGTCAACATCTAGGATTTAAGAGACGAAAGTAAAAATCTGGCACTTCATTGGCAGAAATCAAATTCTAGGAATTTAGAGGTGGAAGTCAAAATCTAGGACTACGGAGTTGTCAAATATTTTTTTTAAATTTATTTATTTATTTTTTTTTTGGGGGGGGGGACTTAATATTTTATTAATGTAATATCAGGCTTTAAAATGAAAGTGATTCTGATGACTATATCAACCAGAACAATTTCTTCAACCGACATTGTCACATCTGAAACTCAAACGATCGGGTGCCCAGTCCCAAATACCCCAAAATGTGATAATTAAGGCCCTCATCCAACGTTTAAAAAAACGTCTGCGAATCAATAGCTGCCATTATGAAAAGCACCGTCTTTATGTGCTTGTCTGGGATCTCTCCTGTTAGCACCATCTTTATGTGCTTGTCTGGGATCTCTCCTGTTAGCACCATCTTTATGTGCTTGTCTGGGATCTCTCCTGTTAGCACCATCTTTATGTGCTTGTCTGGGATCTCTCCTGTTAGCACCATCTTTATGTGCTTGTCTGGGATCTCTCCTGTTAGCACCATCTTTATGTGNAGCACCGTCTTTATATGTTTGTCTGGGATCACGCCTGTTAGCACCGTCTTTATATACTTGTCTGGGATCACGCCTGTTAGCACCGTCTTTATATGTTTGTCTGGGATCACGCCTGTTAGCACCGTCTTTATATACTTGTCTGGGATCACGCCTGTTAGCACCGTCTTTATATGTTTGTCTGGGATCACGCCTGTTAGCAACGTCTTTATATGCTTGTCTGGGATCACGCCTGTTAGCACCGTCTTTATATACTTGTCTGGGATCACGCCTGTTAGCACCGTCTTTATATGTTTGTCTGGGATCACGCCTGTTAGCAACGTCTTTATATGTTTGTCTGGGATCACGCCTGTTAGCACCGTCTTTATATGTTTGTCTGGGATCACGCCTGTTAGCAACGTCTTTATATGTTTGTCTGGGATCACGCCTGTTAGCACCGTCTTTATATGCTTGTCTGGGATCACGCCTGTTAGCACCGTCTTTATATACTTGTCTGGGATCACGCCTGTTAGCACCGTCTTTATATGTTTGTCTGGGATCACGCCTGTTAGCAACGTCTTTATATGTTTGTCTGGGATCACGCCTGTTAGCACCGTCTTTATATGTTTGTCTGGGATCACGCCTGTTAGCAACGTCTTTATATGTTTGTCTGGGATCACGCCTGTTAGCACCGTCTTTATATGCTTGTCTGGGATCACGCCTGTTAGCACCGTCTTTATATACTTGTCTGGGATCACGCCTGTTAGCACCGTCTTTATATGTTTGTCTGGGATCACGCCTGTTAGCAACGTCTTTATATGTTTGTCTGGGATCACGCCTGTTAGCACCGTCTTTATATACTTGTCTGGGATCACGCCTGTTAGCACCGTCTTTATATGTTTGTCTGGGATCACGCCTGTTAGCACCGTCTTTATATGTTTGTCTGGGATCACGCCTGTTAGCAACGTCTTTATATACTTGTCTGGGATCACGTCTTTTTCCCTTTTCCGGAATAATCAAGGAAATTGTGCCGTTGTTTCCGGCCCAACCTGTCTCGTTAGGTTTAAAGTGTCTGGTCCTGTGGATCTGCTTGCAGGGGGGGGGGGGCTCCTAATGGCGCCATCTTAGTGGCGACTACTTACGAGTGTAAACAAGACTGAGACCTGTGCAGCACGCGAGAGCTCTCGCCAGGAGGGCTTGAAATATTCGGCAGTGTCTCGCTGAGCTCAGAGATTGCGTGAGGTTGTATTTCTTCTTAAAATAATGAGCATCATAGATCTATTGTAGTTATAATTAATAGGTGCCTTAATAGCGACATGATATGGCATGAATGAGTTGTTTAGCCGAGTAATAATTGGACGCTAAAGATCAGACGCACTTGATGGGGTTTTTTTTAATTGACGAGACGCAGTATATTCAATAACATTTTTTAGAAATATTAAATTTGCAAGACTTTTAAAACTGCTGACTGTACACTTCTAAGCCTTCATTAAAACACCACGGAGAGAAGATTGCATTTTCAATTTGCTACGCTCAAATTACCAATTTTCCGCTAAGTTTATTTTTTTTTTTTTAATAACGAAAAATAATTACATCAGTCAATGAAAGACAATGACCAACCGGCTGGTTATATGTTGCCTCGTTCCATTGATTCCAGCCATCGGTATTAAACTATAAAGTTACTTCTCTTTATACGGGTGGGAAGCCAAGTTTGTATTACCCCTGTTTATAATAACACAAGAAAAATTTAATTCTGTACCAGTATCCGAATACCCGAGCGTACTCAAGATTGTCATGCCCCACTAACAGTGCGTACTCTAGTTTGTCATGCCCCACTACCCGAGCGTACTCAAGATTGTCATGCCCCACTGCCCGTGCGTACTCTAGTTTGTCATGCCCAAGTACCCGAGCGTACTCAAGATTGTCATGCCCCACTGCCCGTGCGTACTCTAATTTGTCATGCCCCACTACCCGAGCGTACTCAAGGTTGTCATGCCCCACTAACCGTGCGTACTCTAATTTGTCATGCCCCACTACCCGAGCGTACTCAAGGTTGTCGTGCCCCACTACCCGTGGGTAATCAAGATTGTCATGCCCCACTAACCGTGCTTACTCTAGATAGTCATGCCCCACTGCCCGTGCGTACTCTAGATTGTCATGCCCCACTAACCGTGCGTACTCTAGATAGTCATGCCCCACTACCCGTGAGTACTCTAGATAGTCATGCCCACTGCCCGTGCGTACTCTAGATAGTCATGCCCCACTACCCGTACGTACTCTAGATTGTCATGCCCCACTGCCCGTGCGTACTCTAGATTGTCATGCCCCACTGCCCGTACGTACTCTAGATTGTCATGCCCCACTGCCCGTACGTACTCTAGATTGTCATGCCCCACT
>CAXITT010000535.1:159096-178441 GCA_964033795.1 Lymnaea stagnalis | reverse complement strand
CGTACTCTAGATGGTCCTGCCCCACTCCCCGTGCGTACTCTAGATGGTCATGCCCCACTACCCGTGCGTACTCTAGTTAGTCATGCCCCACTCCCCGTGCGTACTTTAGTTAGTCATGCCCCACTACCCGTGCCTACTCTAGTTTGTCATGCCCCACTACCCGTGCGTACTTTAGTTAGTCATGCCCCACTACCCGTGCCTACTCTAGTTTGTCATGCCCCACTACCTCAACATGCCTTGAGGAGTCTGTTTATCGCTACCCTCGGAATGGACATTGGCGACTGCAAGGCGTAGTGGTTAGACGTTTGGGAGTAACGAGGGGGGGGTATATATAGCGACACCGATCTTCGCAGTTTCACTGACCACCACAGTGCACACATGAGACTTCGCTCGTGAATGTGTAGATTTAGATTTGGACATAGCTAGTACCAGTTTCGCCACAGTCTCCACATAGAGAGGTAAGTGTATATATTGTAATGTGTCTGAATGTAGAAGCTTTAGGGTAGTTCGTGTGATTGATAGTTACGTTAGGTAGACGTTCAGTAGTTTGGTAAGTAGTTAGCTAGGACAAGAGTAGATAACATGGTGTAGGAGACTTCTTCGTGTATTTCAGGAATAGTCACCCCTTTTATTGTCATTGACACTAGTAAAATAAATCATCACAAGCACGTGGCCGTATGACGGTGTGTGGATACATTCCGATACAGAGCAACGACGAGGTGCAAGAGCCGAAGACAGTCCTTGACCACAGACAGACCCTTGCATGGTAGAAAGGCGACAGTCATACAAGGAGGGTAGCGTGTAGATGGAATGTTATACAAGTCTAACTGCCTGTATTTTGTCTCACTTGTACGCCGCATATGTTCTCTGAGGAATTTATAGTTACACGAAAGCCATCAGTAATTGTCGTAGTATAACTTCTAGGAAAATTCTCAATTGTATTTCATCATATGCCATAGTGTGTTCATTGTGTATCGCATATTATTTTACTTAGTATATTGAGATAATAAATTAGCTTTACTCACATTAAGTTTAATCGAAGACTTCTTTTTTTTTTTAAAATTGTAGGATAATGGTATTTCCTTGGGAACATCAAAACAAGGTGGTGTCAGGCTATGTTCCCTTTAAGCTGCGCGGCTGAGCGGCTGAGCGGCCGCGCAGCAATCTCACAGACGCCGCGCAGCAGTTTTGGCTACCGCGCAGCTGATTTCCACTTAAGTGTGTTTGTGTCTGTAGGCTGAAAATTTTGCGCAAAAAAAATTGATGCTGGAAAAATGTGCACACAACTTTATGATTTTGCACAAGAACCAACAAACCTTAGAGGGAAAATTGATATCAGAGTTATTTGAGAAATTAGACTAAGTGTCACTGAGCATAAGGGAGCTCGCGACAATGATATACAACAACAGACCGGAGACAGGTATTGCACATTATTTAACATAATCATTTCTACAACAACAGACCGGAGACAGGTGCTGCACATTATTTAACATAATCATTTCTATAGTGAATATAAAGGTGGTACGAAGTTTTTGTGTGTTCCTTTTCATTTAAGCACACACCAGATTGGACTCAAGATTCAGATTGTAAGGACTACGATATATAATGGTGGCTGGAACGAGCTGGCTGGGAGCTAGGCCAACAACAATGGAAACATGTAGAGCTGAGAGGGATCCATGTTTAATAACATAAACCATTGGAGTGTAACACGCGAAGGCGTCCAATCGATACGCACGACTGAACGGGCCAGCCTGAGCGAAGAGAAACCGTGGCAGCTCTCCCGTCCCAGTTCAGCTGTGTGATGTTGAGTGAAGCGTGACGAATTTAAAAAAAAAATCATCTGCATTTTAATTCACTTGTGTGTGTTTGCGCGTCATCAGCTCCACCCCAACCAACGGGGGGGGGGGGGGGGGGGTGAGGGAATCTTCCTAACTATAAAACTATAACATCTACGTACCAGTCTGGTAAGGGAAACTCTTTCGATGTCCTGTCTTAGTGTATTCTCAATATGTTAAAGTCGTTTTATGTCCTAGCCTAAGCCCTAAGTGTTGTGTTTTGATTTGTCCACTCTAAACGTCCCCTCCCTCTCTCTTTGGCGATTCTTGTAGTCTTCAGTTCAGGTTAGTAAAAATCGTGTTCTTTTCAAATGCCTCTGAAATCGTTACTTCGTATAATGAAATAGGCCGAGGTTATTAGAGAGAAGAAAACAAACCAACCCTTCAGTCTTCCTCTGTTAGTTTACCAGAATCCCCGTCTCTAGAAACCGGGAACTGCTCTGGACAAAAGCTTTCCATTGAATCCAATCTAAAGATCTGAAAAGTCTGATCAACTTCCATCGGTGCCTAGGGCAAGCTATTGATTTATTATTAATACTCGCACGCTCTAATGATGGCGGATTACGTGGCCACCATGATGCCCGACGAACTGCTCGGCCAAACAAAGAAACGGCCTTACGACGGTGGCGGTGTGCATGGCAGGTACCCGGTAGTACGTTGGTACCTTTAGTTCCAGGACAGACAGCGGTGCATCTAGGGCAAAGTTGTGATTCTAGGTCTCAGTGGTGCATCTAGGGCAACGTTGTGATTCTAGGTCACAGTGGTGCATCTAGGGCAACGCTGTGATTCTAGGTCTCAGTGGTGCATCTAGGGCAACGTTGCGATTCTAGGTCACCGTGGTGCATCTAGGGCAACGCTGTGATTCTAGGTCTCAGCGGTGCATCTAGGGCTACGCTGTGATTCTAGGTCACAGTGGTGCATCTAGGGCAACGCTGTGATTCTAGGTCTCAGTGGTGCATCTAGGGCAACGCTGTGATTCTAGGTCACAGTGGTGCATCTAGAGCAACGCTGTGATTCTAGGTCTCAGTGGTGCATCTAGGGCAACGCTGTGATATTAGGTCACAATGGTGCATCTAGGGCAATGCTGTGATTCTAGGTCACAGTGGTGCATCTAGGGAAACGCTCTAATTCTATTACATATTGGTACATCTAGGACACCGCTCTATTACTCGGACAGTGTCACTTGGGTACATGAGGCTGGTTACCTCTAGAGCAAGAGGTTCTGAAACTGAGGTCGACGGCTCCATTGTATGCCAAAAGATGTCAGAGAGTCAGGGAGCTGTATTTCCTTTGTAACTTTGATTGTGGTTGTAGGAAAAAAAGGCACAGAAAAAAGTAACAAAATATGTTTCATATCGTATCCGGAAATTTAATGGACAGAAATTTCGTAAAGGAAAATTGATCGACGGAAATTTGATCGAACGGAAATTTGGTCGAATCATTTTTTTTTATTTTTTTTTTTTTAGTTCACATGTTATAATTTTTTGTCAAATTTCTAATTGAAGGCATTATCTTGTTTTGCTATATAGTTTACAGTGCTTTTAAAAAGGAATTGCACCTATAGGACCTAGTGGTGCTTTTAAAAAGGAGGTGCACCTCCAGGACGTAGTGGTAACGGGTGCTTTTAAAAAGGAGGTGCACCTCCAGGACGTAGTGGTAACGGGTGCTTTTAAAAAGGAGGTGCACCTCCAGGACGTAGTGGTAACGGGTGCTTTTAAAAAGGAGGTGCACCTCCAGGACGTAGTGGTAACGGGTGCTTTTAAAAATGAGGTGCACCACCAGGACGTAGTGGTAACGGGTGCTTTTAAAAATGAGGTGCACCACCAGGACGTAGTGGTAACGGGTGCTTTTAAAAAGGAGGTGTACCACCAGGACGTAGTGGTAACGGGTGCTTTTAAAAAGGAGGTGCACCACCAGGACGTAGTGGTAACGGGTGCTTTTAAAAAGGAGGTGCACCACCAGGACGTAGTGGTAACGGGTGCTTTTAAAAAGGAATTGCACTTCTAAGACATGCTGGTGCCTTTAGTCTCCATTATGTCATATTTAAATTGTTCAATTTTTTTTTCAAATATCCCATTTAAATTTACAGGAAAGTGATTATGTCTGAACATTTTGTTTAAACGGTAGTGTTGTTGGACAGGTAGTGTTGTTGGACAGGCAGTGTTGTTGGACAGGTAGTGCTGCTGGACAGGTAGCGTGGGGAAATGCAGGTGGGTTAGGCACTAACAAGCAGGCGAATGTGATGTATGTTAGGTGTGAGTGCTGGCTAGAGTGCTGCCTGAAATCCTGTTATCGAAGACAAGTTATCGCACGGCATCGTTGGGGTGCTTCTTGCAGGAGCTACACGTCAGCCTTATCAGCCGTGGCGCTGGGAGTAGGGCAGATTGAATGTTATTGTTGTTGGCTGGTGGAAGGAAAGTCACCAAAACGTTATGGTTAAACTCAGTTATGAATGCACAGCCAAAATCAACAGCGATGCCGACTTGAAGTCGAATCAAACTAATGTCCCTAACAATCCCTCAGTGAATTTCTGTAGGATTTTCTTTAAAATGAGATTTAGTGACGTCGCAGTTAAAAAAAAAAACAGTTTCGTGTGTGTCATTGACAGCTGGGACGTAACGAGACGCCTACTGACATATGCAGTGCTGAAAACTGTGGGTATGACGGGATGATTGCGCGGGGAAAGGATAATTAAAGAGAAACACAAAGTGAAATGATTTTTTTTAAAAAAAACACACAAAAAAACATTTAAAAAATTTGTGAAATGCTTTTCTGTCGAAGACGAGGTTAAGCTTCCTAAAAAAATGTACATATTTCTTAAAATTTATAACGCAAAGAAAGTCTGTTCAGGCGGGTAGTAAGGTACTCTATGACTGTAAAGGATTAAATTAAATGTAAAAAGAAACGTAGGATATTTTTTTTCCACGTATGTCAACAAAGAAATTAAGACAAGAATTTGAAATGAGAGCTTTAATAAATGTCTTTAAATAAAAATAAGTTGATGTATCATAATCCCGTATTTTAAAAATTGAGAGAGTACGAAACTAGAAATTCATCTACAGACATCATCACCTGTCCCCGTTAGCCATTGACGGGCACAAAGAAGATGGAAATGAGAGTAAAACTAATGTCTTTCAGTATAAATGAGCTGATGTCCTAGAGCCACTGACAGGAACAATTGGTTGTAATCACTTCGTTAGCTGCACTGAAGGGGCGGGCGGGGCAAAATGGGAAATGAGCTCAAATTTGAATTGTTCGACGTTGCACGTCTGCGCGGTTAAACGAGAGTTATATGACAGACCAGACATTTCTGATGGACGGCGACTGGCCAGTGTGACAGGCGGGCTGTCCAATCAATACATCACAAGTCGTCATCAAGGTGAGTCGATGATTCAGGGGGGGGGGGGGGCAGGTAAATAGGTTTCATTAACCTAGATTTGAATTAAGACGGCTGTTGTTTGAATGGTCGCTGCTGCTTTTATTTTCTTATTCAAAGCACAATGAATTCGACAGCTGGTCAATGAGAGGCAGAGAGAAAAGAAAGGGGCGAGGGGAGGGAGGGAAGGTGAATTGAACTGGGAATTTTATCTTTCTTAACAGTTGGGTTGTTTTTTTTTAAAGAGACACAAAAAAGGGTGACACGGAGAGAGACTTAAAAAGAAACAGAGAAAAGGAGAGTGACTCAAATAGAGAGAGACGCAAAGATAGAGAGAGACACACACAAAGAGGGAGACATACAAAAGAGAGACACAAAGGAAATCCTTACAAAGAGACAGATACATAAAGAAAGACACACGAGAGAGAGAGAGAGAGAGAGAGTTTAAAAGACAGAGGTACACAAATAGAGAGACACAAAGAGAGAAGACACAAAGGGAGAAGTAGAAGACACAAAGAAAGAGAGAGAGAGATACTCACTAAGAGAGAGAGAGAGAGACAAAGATATAGCAAAAGAGAGAGAGAGACAAAGAGAGAGACGCAAAGATATAGAAACACAAGTGAGATTAACGTTCAAGTAAGAGAGTCAGAGATTAAGAGACAGATTTTTATTTTTTTTAAAAACAACTAGAGGGTGATGTAAGAATTGTGACGGAAAAAAAGAGGAAGGTGACTGCATAAATGTAACGATAAATCAATCGTAAGTCATCACAACACTGGCCAAGTCATGACAACACTGGCCAAGTCATGACAACACTGGCCAAGTCATCACATCACTGGCCAAGTCATCACATTACTGGCCAAGTCATGACAACACTGGCCAAGTCATCACATTACTCGCCATGTCATCACATTACTCGCCATGTCATCACAATACTGGCCAAGCCATCACATTACTGGCCTAATCATCACAATACTGGCCAAGTCATCACAACACTGGCCAAGTTATCACAACACTTGCCAAGTCATGACAACACTGGCCAAGTCATCACAACACTGGCCAAGTCATCACACCGCTGGCCAAGTCATCACACCGCTGGCCAAGTCATCACACCACTGACCAAGTCAAACTCTTCCAAGCTAACTTTCAAGGTAATAACACCACACTGTACCATCATATAATATGATATGAATCATACTTCAGAAATAGAAATAGTATACTCAACAGGCCGCTCAGTTAGATTTTGTCTTGAAAGCCTAGACCCCAAGCGGCCTAGGTGCTGTTTAATCTACCACAGACGCCAGCAAGTATAAAAAAAAACACCTCGCTCAGCGACGCGTCTTACGTGAGCCGTATCGATCTTCATCTGTCGAGCCCCGTTCCTTCCCAGCACACCTCACTTGTAGGACTGAGCCGGGTACTGCATACCCGGACGCAAGCCGGACCCAGCACACCTCACTTGTAGGACTGAGCCGGGTACTGCATACCCGGACCCAAGCCGGACCCAGCACACCTCACTTGTAGGACTGAGCCGGGTACTGCATACCCGGACGCAAGCCGGACCCAGCACACCTCACTTGTAGGACTGAGCCGGGTACTGCATACCAGACGCAAGCCGGACCCAGCACACCTCACCTGTAGGACTGAGCCGGGTACTGCATACCCGGACGCAAGCCGGACCCAGCACACCTCACTTGTAGGACTGAGCCGGGTACTGCATACCAGACGCAAGCCGGACCCAGCCCACCTCACCTGTAGGACTGAGCCGGGTACTGCATACCCGGACGCAAGCCGGACCCAGCACACCTCACTTGTAGGACTGAGCCGGGTACTGCATACCCGGACGCAAGCCGGACCCAGCACAAAAAACGGAGCCGGGTGCCGGTGTTCCAAATATTGAGTTCCTGGCTATAGCGTCAACTTCCCATCTAGTCAAGTTACTTGACAAAAACGTGAACTCAAGTTACGCACATTTAAGAATGCCCCCCCATCCCCTTTTTTTTTCATGATATGTCACGGCACACTTTTTATTTCACGCCGACCCGCGGCTTACCATACGCCGCGAGCTTGGCTGGCAAGCGAGGAGTGGTGCAGGAGGGCGGTGGGCGGTAGCTCAACCGCAGTGCGCATGCAGTGCGCATATCTCCAGACCAACGATGGGCAGGCAAAGGAGGGGAGGGTTTGCCTGTGTCTTGTCTTGCTTGCTCTGGCGTATAAAAAAAACTTGTGTACGCTTTACCCGAAGAGCAAATAAATTCATAATAGAAAACTGACTTAGAGATTTGTGCGCAAAAAAATTTAAAAAAAATTAAGCTAAATAAAACTGTAAACCTCTGAAAATAATAATACTATATACTTGCTGCGAATTTCTATGTAATTATGTGTCTTAGCGAGATGCATGTCTTTGGGTATGACCACGGCACTTTCCATTTACAATTGATATTTCAACTCACATGCTGACCGGCTGGCGATACGGAGTAGCCAACGTTTGCGTGCGTGCGTGTGTGTGCGCGCGCGTGTGGGTCGTTTCTAAGTTCTGATATAGCATTCAGTAATAGCACAATTTAACAGTAACATTCGTTCGATAAGTGAAACAGTTGGCATAACTGAACGGAGGCCCCAGGGTTCCATCGTCATTATGGTGATAGGAACATTTATTCAAAATAAGAAGACTATGAGAAAAATTGAAAACTGCTACCAACCAGCCACACTGACCCATGTTGCGAAAGCTTCGCTTCATGCTTGACCTTTGTTATGTTTATTATGTTATGGCAGAAGTTCTTACCCCGTGGATCACGATCCCCTCGGGAGGTCGCCTGACAAAATTTCGCTTGTGTCATGACTTTGAGGGTGGTCGCCCGGGGGGGGGGGGCGGGAGGGATTTAGTTTCTTATTTTAATTTTAAATACTATTTCCCGTGGCTGAGCGTGTCTCTTATCATTACTAGATACTCTTTGACAACATTGCAGTTTCATAACATTGGAAACAAACTATGAATCATAAGGTAGATTTCAGGAGTTAATTTAATAAATATTTATTCTTTTCATTAAAAAATATATGCCATATAATTTGTTTGTCTTTGTTGTTTCAATGTATTTGTATTCCCTCAATCAAAAGTCTGCGGCTTTCACGCAAGACTGTGATAAGGTGTGTGAATTTATCAAAATATTTATGGGGATGGATTTACAGGTCCCCCCTCTACGGACCTATCCACCCTTCGGGGCCCTTATTTCTGCCCAGAGTCGGAGCCGCACTTTAATCATCAATTGCAAAGTGGGTTACCTGTAACCGTAGTTGTTTAACGGTGCTCATTGGATCGGCAAATCATAAAGCGTCGCCCCCAGCCAGCTCCCCCCCCCCCACGACACCCTCCATCTCACAGTGAGTCAGACATGCGCCATTCTTAAACAAATTGCAGGTGTGTGTGTATGTGTGTGTGCTGTTATCGCGACTCGGTCTTGGGGGTCTTCAATAAACACAGGTAGCCGTGACAGACAAAGAAACTACTATAAATAGCCCATTTAAGTTGATTGTTCCTTTCTGTCCCACAATGCCATAATCATGAAATATAATGGATAGGGAATTTTTAGTAGCAGTTAAATTATCATGTGTCCGTAGAACGTTATTGAAATGTGCTAATCTAAAATGTGGACATTCTATTCTCATGTTTTAGATTTTTTTTTTAAAGAAATTCTGTACGTTAGTTGAAAATGAAATTCCTACCATTTTTTTTATAAATGACTCTTCCAACGTTGTTTTACACAAGACTTTCCAACCATGGCTTATACATGACCTTCCATCCATGTCTCATACCTGACTTTTCAGTCATAAAATGGACTTGAGATCGACAAAAGTATGACACTGACATGTTTTAGTTTTAACCCCAAAAGTGGCACCGGTGAAGCCAAACCTCTGAAAGCGCACCACTCTTAAAAGTTGTGCGCTTGACTCGGCTTGAAATTGTTGGAAACGACATCCACATTGTTTAGTGCGTTACAAGAGCAACCATTATGCCCCGAGAGTATTCATGATGACGTCTTCATAAACTTAACTGCGTGAACTGTGAAATAGCTAAAATCACAACACACGATTTCAACGTGAACTCTTCTAACCAGCATTTTGCACCTCCCTTTAAAGTTCCAGAGAAGTTTCCAATCCACTTTGTCACGTCTTCACGTTACCAATTTGTTGTGGGGTTGGGGAAGGTGGGAAGGTGTCATCATAATTGACAAACCGCCAAACTATTATAATCTTATTTCATCAAAAGGCCGAACTATTTTAATCTTATTTTTGTATAATTTTTTTTTAAAGTACGGGAACACTCCTCTGAGGTCAGAATTACATTTCGCTTGACAGGCCCCCAGTGAGTATTAGTTTCCTCTTTGGTCGACGGGCGAGGTTCACACGTCCGATAGGGTGTTGGGGGGGGGGGGATAAAGTTCATCTTGACTTATTAAGTCGCGAGAGGGTGTCTCGGGACGGGGTTGCCGGTGACTCGAGGTGAGGGGAAGGGTGAACACCAAGCCACAATTTAATAGTGTTCGACAACACCCCCACCCCCCCCCCCTGGGGGGGGGGGATAAAGGTCATCTTGACTTATTAAGTCGCGAGAGGGGGGCTCGGGACGAGGTTGCCGGTGACTCGAGGGGAGGGTAAGGGTGAACACCAAGCCACAATTTAATAGTGTTCGACAACACCACCCCCCCCCCCCCCGGCTCAACCCGTCTGCCTCCTTATAAAACCGACAGGAGGTTTTGGTGAGTGACTGGAGGTTTTGGTGAGTGACAGTAGGTTTTGGTGAGTGACTGGAGGTTTTGGTTAGTGGCAGTAGGTTTTGGTGAGTGACAGGAGGTTTCGGTGAGTGACAGGAGGTTTTGGTGAGTGACTGGAGGTTTTGGTGAGTGACTGGAAGTTTTGGTGAGTGACTGGAGGTTTTGGTGAGTGACAGTAGGTTTTGGTGAGTGACAGGAGGTTTCGGTGAGTGACAGGAGGTTTTGGTGAGTGACTGGAGGTTTTGGTGAGTGACAGGAGGTTTTGGTGAGTGACAGGAGGTTTTGGAGAGTGACAGGAGGTTTTGGTGAGTGACAGGAGGTTTTGGTGAGTGGCAGAGTACGTAAACTTGACAAGAAGGCAAGAAACGATATTCTGTCTAGGTCAGTAGCTCTCAACCTTCCTAATGTCGCGACCCTTTATTACAGTTCATGTTGTGGCGACCCCCAACCAAAATATTATTTTCATTGCTACTTCATAACTGTAGAGCATATGTGTTTTCCGATGGTCTAAGGCGACACCTGGGAAAGGGCCGTGCGACCCCCAAAGGGATCGCGACCCACAGGTTGAGAACCGCTGGTCTATGTTTTTGGTTGTTTTTTTTCACTAAGCACGCATCTCGTTTATGGACTGAATGAAAGAATCTTAACGGTGAAAAGTTTTAGTCGTTGATTTTGTGTACACACTTAACAAATTGGCAACTTTGAACGTGGGTAGAGCACCACACTGTCTACTTTGAACGTGGGTAGAGCACAACACTGTCTACTTTGAACGTGGGTAGAGCACCACACTGTCTACTTTGAACGTGGGTAGAGCACCACACTGTCTACTTTGAACGTGGGTAGAGCACCACACTGTCTACTTTGAACGTGGGTAGAGCACCACACTGTCTACTTTGAACGTGGGTAGAGCACCACACTGTGTACTTTGAACGTGTGGAGAATCACACTGTCTACTTTGAACGTGGGTAGAGCACCACACTGTCTACTTTGAACGTGGGTAGAGCACCACACTGTCTACTTTGGACGTGGGTAGAGCACCAAACTGTCTACTTTACACGTGGGTAGAGCATCAAACTGCCTACTTTGAACGTGGGTAGAGCACCACACTGTCTACTTTGAACGTGGGTAGAGCACCAAAATGTCTACGTTGAACCGAAACATCATTTCAATGTGATATGTGGACTGTCCAGTGGGGGGGGGGGCGCACAATAAGCACAACAAGCGGGTGGTTGTCAGTGTGCTGAGGTAACGTATGTCCGGTTACATATGTCGGTGCTGGGTGCTGGGATACATGTAGACGGTGCTGGGATACCAGCAGTCAATTCTGTGATATCAGTAGACGGTGCTGGGGTATCAAGCCGTGATTGTATTCGAGTGTCAGACTTAGACTGACCTTACTCAATTATATTAAAGGGTGTTGAGTCATGCGGACTAATTTATTCACAGACATCAATATGACAGGCGGTCGTGATCAGCCCTTTCATGTCTGCATTAGGTCATGTCAAGTGAGCTGGGGGGTGGAGGGGGGGCGGCGTGGGGCACCCCATGCGTGTGCGGAGTGGAGAGGGGGGGGGCTGTGCACCGTGAATGCGAAGTGTGGGGGATGCTCAGCTGGAAGTCCGGCTTACAGATATCATGATACCAACTCCTGAGTAGTTGCTTTATTATTGATGATGGTGTTGATTCATCGGAGCAACAATCGTATCTCAGCCAGAATGTTTGAACTATGCGTAGACAACACGTTAATGTGGAAGAAGAAAAGCTTATGTGGCCCGGGGGTGGGGGGGGGGAGACCTCCTAAACACCAACCAAACATACTAGTTGGTAAATGTAACATATTGTCTTCAGTGAAACATACTAGTTGCCAAATGTAACATATTGTCTTCAGTGAAACATACTAGTTGGCAAATTTAGCATGTTATCCCTTCTAGCATTGAATGCTCAACACGCCAATGAATCACATTATTATTTTTTGGTTCGAATCCAAGAGACTCCTACCAACGCCAAGCATATCATTAAATCCAGTTCTGTGAGCAACTCCCATCTAAGACAACGCCAGTCTCAACATCCCTCTCTTTCAATTTCTACGACTGAATAAATGCATGTAGCACTTGTATTTCTTGCTTTGGCGATTCAACCCCCCCCCCCACACACACACACACAGACACACACCACTTACCCAGCCCCCACGGATGAGCGATATTATTGTATGGCCATTCAAGGCACATTTATCGCCGCAGGGCGCCCCCACCCCCCACCCCCAAACCACGTTTGCATAAATCTGAAAGTCAATCTCATCAAAGCTATCAGGGTTCAAGCGAGTGGCAGGGAATAAAGGACTCCGCTCATTAGGTCGGACAGTTTTTTGTTGAGCATCACCGCGGCCTTCTATCTCGTATCGACTTGACATGCTGCTGAACGGGAGTTGGTTGCAGGGCCACTGGGGGCAATGGAGGTTCTGTACGCTTGTGGTTGCAGGGCCTTTAACCACTCGGGGCAATGGAGGTACTGTACGCTTGTGGTTGCAGGGCCTTTAACCACTGGGGGCAATGGAGGTACTGTACGCTTGTGGTTGCAGGGCCTTTAACCACTGGGGGCAATGGAGGTACTGTACGCTTGTGGTTGCAGGGCCTTTAACCACTGGGGGCAATGGAGGTTCTGTACGCTTGTGGTTGCAGGGCCTTTAACCACTGGGGGCAATGGAGGTTCTGTACGGCTGTGAAACTTGGAGAACAACACACAAAAGAACATTGGAAAAACTGCAAACAGGTGCTTGCGAAGGGATCCTAAAATAAGACTGTTTGACAAAATGTTTAAAACTGTCCTTTGGGAGAGAACATCAAGTGTTCCAGAGGAAACGGAGATAGAAGAGAGAGCATTGAGATGAACAGGGCACACGTTGAGAAAACCAAATGCTAACATCACAAGAGATGCCCTGAGTTGGAATCAGCAAGCTACCAGGAAAAGGGGAAGATCAAGAGCTATATGGAAGAGGGGATTAGATGCTGAGGTGAAGAGAATGAAGAAACTTCGGGCTGAACTAGCAAACATACCCCAAGACAGGTAGAAAGGTATTGTGGATGGCTTATGCTCTATTGGGCTGAACTAGCAATGATAGCCCAGGACAGGTGGAAAAGGTATTGTGGATGGCTTATGCTCCATTGGGCTGACCTAGCAATGATAGCCCAGGACAGGTGGAAAGGTATTGTGGATGGCCTATGCTCCATTGGGCTGACCTAGCAATGATAGCCCAGGACAGGTGGAAAAGGTATTGTGGATGGCTTATGCTCCATTGGGCTGACCTAGCAATGATAGCCCAGGACAGGTGGAAAGGTATTGTGGATGGCCTATGGTCCATTCTGCTGACCTAGCAATGATAGCCCAGGACAGGTGGAAAGGTATTGTGGATGGCCTATGCTCCATTGGGCTGACCTAGCAATGATAGCCCAGGACAGGTGGAAAGGTATTGTGGATGGCCTATGCTCCACTGGGAGCGTAAAGGGCTAAGAAGAAGAAGAAGAATGAAGGTTCAACATAAAATACATACAAAGGAGGGGGTTTGGCTTGTTTGACCCAAACATAACGAGACCATGAACAACGTATAATTATTATTTTCGATACCCAAAAAATGATTTTAACAAATCTTTGTCCTGAATGTCCAACTAGAAAACACAAGGTGTCGCCCCACCCCCTCTCTTCCCCCACTCTTTAAAAAAAAAAAATCAGCAACAATCATATAATATTTTCCTTCCGCAGATTTCACTTTTATCAAATGCATGGTACATCAAGCTATTACTTCAAATGAGCGTTCGTGAACGAGTAGATATCATATAAATGTCTAAATGGCTAGCTAAGCTAGGGTAGTTCATCCCACAGCACTGAAATGTGACCGTTTCAGTGAGTGTTTCCGTTCTCTCAAACTGGAAGTCTGTACAACGACCAAAAAAAAAATCATATTTCCAGCCTGCCGGACCTCGCCCCTGCCTCGTGCAGCGTGATTAGTCACGAATCAATGGGGACCGCTAATGGAATAAGTCATACCGTACTGAGCAGCAGGCTACTCGTGGAAATAGGGGCAAGTCACAGGAGATGGATTTCTCATTTAAGCTCGTTATGTGTTAGGGTCGTGGTGCCAAGAGTTTTCCTCTAGGTCACACACCAAGAAAGTTTCTTTGTCTTGTTTTTTTTTCCTCCTTTCTTTACTAGATCACTAAAGATTTTTTCTTAAAATTCATAAGCTTTGACGAATTGTTTTTTTCTGGAACAATGAAGATGGACTGGCTGGAAGTAAAGGGACTGACCTAATAACGATTGACTGGCGCAGGTCAAATGGTTGCAGCGGTTGGGGGGGGGGATGTTACTGTGGCACCAAACAAGGCGTTGGCGAGGCTTACGTCAATCGCCTCTATTCTCCAATGCGAAGAAGAATATTTTTCTTTCGCGTTTTTTGTGTCGCTGCAGATGGGAATAAATACCGTGACACAACTCTAGACATTTTCTCAGTACAATAATTAAAATGTGTATATTGTGTGTGAGGCAGGGGGGGGGGCAAATAGATGAACAATGTGAGTACTGTTTCAATTTGAGAGCGCTGGAATCCAAGATGAAATATTAAACATGGTCCGTCGCATTCATGTTTAATACACATCAACTCTTTCAAAATACCTTTTTTTTAAAAAGACCATAAACTCTAATCCTGTAATCCACCATTACCAGGGGTTTGACAGGAGACGGGGGGGGGGAGGGAGAAGGGAGATAGGGAGGGGTGAGGTTGACATTAAACTCCAACCAGCAACAACAAGACAATCGTCTCTGGAGAAAATAACGTTGATGTTTCTAGAAACTAATTTTTGTGTCTCACATACCACTTCCTCAAAAAAACCCCCCCCCCCAACCCCGTGTATGCCGCACAACAGCATCAAACAAGTAGACTGGTCAGAAGCCATAGAACAAATGTTACAGGACGTCGGTATCGACACAGACCGAGGCCACCTCAGTGCAGGGAAGTATAGCGAAAGGGGAACAATGTACATGGTCCTCGGAAAAAGCGTTATCACCCATGTGGTGGGGGGGGGGGAGTGAATGACGTCATATATTCATGTCAGGGATGCATAGGTTTGCTGACAGAGATTGAGCGCCGTTACGTATTGGGCTTTGATTGGAAACTTTAGAAAAAAAAAAAAAAAAAATTAAAAATCACATAACAAAAATATACTTTTGAGGAATTTTCAACAAAAAATTATAAATTTATCAACGAATTTCAGTTGTTGATTAGAAATTTTAAAAATCTCATTCTTCTATCTATCTCTCTCCATCTCTCTCTATCTACTCCTTCCTCTATCTCTTCCTCTATCTCTTCCTCTCTCTCTCTCTCCCTCTCTCTCTATATTCCTCTCTCTCTATCTTCCTCTCTCTCTATCTTCCTCTCTATCTTCCTCTTTGCCTATATCTCTTTCTCATTCACCCTAGTTTCTGTGCACGTGAAAAGCCTATTGTATGAGTCTTCTAGTCTCTACTTGGGCAATCCATCACTAGACCATCTTTGTCCAATCTCACAGCCTCGATCTACTTGTCCACATCCATGTTCGTACCTCGGTGTCCCTACCCCTTCCCCGCCCACACCCAATCGTTCACAACACGTCCAGCGGCGCTGACACAATGACTGGGGGTGTGTCCGAGAACTGGGGTCCAAGATTTGTTGTTGAGGGTGGGCTCCCTGATTTGTCGTTTTGTGGAGCTAGTGACAAGGCTCCCAATGTGTCAGTATTTGAGAGTCATCGCGCTTAGTGTGCCAGTGTTTGAGATTCATTGCACTCAGTATGACAGTGTTTAAGATTCATTGCACTCAGTATGACAGTGTTTGAGATTTATTGCACTCAGTATGACAGTGTTTGAGATTCATTGCACTCAGTATGACAGTGTTTGAGATTCATTGCACTCAGTATGACAGTGTTTGAGATTCATTGCACTCAGTATGACAGTGTTTGAGATTTATCGCGCTCAAACTGTCAGTGTCAGAGATTTGTTGACGCTCAACATGACAATGGTGTGAGACTCTTTGATAACTTAAGTTAAACCTGGTATTGTGTGCGGGCTCCATCAGAGGACTTTAAGTCCCAGGAAGCAGTCCGGCACAACGAGAAATCTGTCAATGTGCATTTTGGCGGCTTATGCAGATTATTTGATCTCTAGTCTAAGAGATTGCAGAGGAGGGAAACTCTAAAGATATATAAGCCTCGGGTACAGCTTTGCCTTCAACATCAAGTGATAACCACGGCTACACTCCCCGCCTTGACAGACAGGGTCTCATTTGTTGGACGAGAGGTCGTCAACCACCTGGGTCATACAGGATATTCTAACGCGCCATTACCCTTTCACACAGTCCAATATCCCAACAGTGAGCTACAAAAGAGCACCCAATCACACGGCCAAATTATTAATAACGCCTTGTTTGGGGTGGGGGTGAGGGGGGTGAGGGGGGGGTGTGGAACCCTTTGGTCGGGTACTCGAAGCGTCCAACGTGTCGCCTTCAGTCGACGTGTGACTAGGGCAACAATATTAATGAGCACTCAGCTTCTTTGGTCGCTCCCCGACAGGACTACAGATGGGGGACCAAGTTGGGCTCCCCGACAGGACTACAGATGGAGGACCAAGTTGGGCTCCTCGACAGGACTATAGATGGAGGACCAAGTTGGGCTCCCCGACAGGAGTACAGATGGGGGACCAAGTTGGGCTCCCCGACAGGACTACAGATGGGGGACCAAGTTGGGCTCCCCGACAGGACTACAGATGGAGGACCAAGTTGGGCTCCCCGACAGGACTACAGATGGAGGACCAAGTTGGGCTCCCCGACAGGACTACAGATGGAGGACCAAGTTGGGCTCCCCGACAGGACTACAGATGGAGGACCAAGTTGGGCTCCCCGACAGGACTACAGATGGAGGACCAAGTTGGGCTCCCCGACAGGACTACAGATGGAGGACCAAGTTGGGCAGAGTCTTGTCGTTTCAGTAACATTTTGTTTTCCTTGATAACTCAATAATATCAATGTTAACATTTTCTTCCCCATCATAACTCAATTACATCAACCATAACATTTTGTTTGCCACCACAAATCAATAATATCAATATGCCAAAAAAAATGCTAGCACGCACTACTTTAGCTTTGTATAAACATTAAATAACAAATCTCCCAACTACGTCATAACAAATATCACAGCACTATGCCACATAATAAATCGCCCGACTAGGTCATAACCACTGTCACGTCGATAAATGCACGGTGCACAAAGATTGTCAACGGTAAATCAACATTGAAAAGAGTATCAACTGCAGTGTCAGTGGTTCCCAACCTTCCTAATTCCGCGACCCTTTAGCACATGTTGTGGCGACCCCCCCCCCCAACCATTAAATAATTTTCGTTGCTACTTCATAACTGTAGAGTATGTGTGTTTTCCGATGGTCTTAGGCGACCCCTTTGAAAGGGTCGTTCGATACTCAAAGGGGTCGCGACCCACAGGCTGAGAACCGCTGGCAGTGATGGTTACTCAGGCGTGTTCTCGAATAATCTATTTATGGACACGGCATGCTGGAAGAGCAGAATGTCGCACGCAAGTGGTCCTCTCTGGCATGCGGCGGCTGTCGTGTTTCTGACGAGACTCTGAGGTGCTGACAGATGACAGATGCCATGTCATGACGCAGTGGGTAAAGTGACGCTCTGCCGTGACATGGTGTCACCCTCCCATTGACATAAACCACGTTTGTTACGGGCGAGTAACGTCTTCGACACGCTTTTCGTTCACACCTGAATCCAGAATCGTCTGAACACTTCTCAGCTGGAAGTGGGTTTGAAAGTTATAAAATACCAGCATTTCTGGGAGTGTACAAAACAGAAATCAGCGACATTTAAGCATTGGTGAGTTTAGATCATGGCTACTCTTCACAGAGCCCAGGGGGTTAGAGAGATCATGGGAGAAACTCGGTCCCCGTGTCTGCGGGGAGGGCATTAGTGGCGTCTGTGTTATCAGTCTTACTTACTCTCTCAATCATTCTTTGTACGCTGCACTGCCTGGGTAGGCTGAAGTTTCAATTCTCCTTGGACCTTATCACGAGCTCGAGCAGATACATACACAAATTAAAAAAACTGTGCGGGGGGGGGGGGGATCTCTAATTCGTTGCTGGTTTTTTTTTAAGTTCACAAAATTTCGTTATTTTACAAAGAAATATGTGTCTATGAAAGGTTGTGAGTNGCTGAAGTTTCAATTCTCCTTGGACCTTATCACGAGCTCGAGCAGATACATACACAAATTAAAAAAACTGTGCGGGGGGGGGGGGGGGATCTCTAATTCGTTGCTGGTTTTTTTTTAAGTTCACAAAATTTCGTTATTTTACAAAGAAATATGTGTCTATGAAAGGATGTGAGTTGGACACACCCCTGGATGTGAGACTCTGAAACCCACTCCTGGATGTGAGAGTTGGACACACCCCTGGATGTGAGACTCTGAAACCCACTCCTGGATGTGAGACTCGGACACAACCCCACCGAATAAAATATTGATTGATCTTCGAATCGGCAACTTCTACTCGGATAATCGAGCTCATTGAGTTCTGTGTCCCTAGAAACAGACCCGTTGATAGGGTTGGCATCAATCATACAGAACAACGTTTGCAACCTGTTATCTTGGTCGTTTGTTATGTGACAATAACAGTTTGTCACTAAGCCAGGACTTAAAGACCTGTTCCACATCAAACAAGAAGAAGAAGGAAGAAAGAAGAAGAAGAAAAAAACGTTTTGATCGAGCTCACTTCCTTTTTCAAGCTAACAAGCGGGCTACAGACGGAGGCTGATTTACCTTATCAATCAAACTGTAATCAGTTCCAGCTATCGATCTGATCCAACAGTGGTAATCGACGTTCTCGACACAGGCACATCTACGAATAGCTATATAGGCTCCTCTCGCTAACCGCGCCTTTTAACAAGGAAACCTTAAGCCCTAAGACAGCGGTCGGCAAACTCATTAGTCAAAAGAGCCAAAAATCAGCAGCAGGACGATTAAAAAAATGTTGAGAGCCATGTTTGTCGGAGTCAAACCCGATTTGTGCAACCGACCAGCCAAGCCGCACTCAGGTCGCTAAAGAGCCGCCTGCGGCTCGCGAGCTGCGATTTGACGACCACTGCCCTAAGATATCGGAAGGGACCTCATCATAAGGTCAAACATATTTGCTGAGCGATACATTTTCCGATAAATCACATTGTATAGACGACATTTAAAAAAAAAATAATACAAGTCATTGCAATTTAATTCAAAACAGTATTTTTAAATTATTGTTTGCTTTTTTTTCCTTTTTTTTTTTTTTAAATT
>CAXITT010000535.1:141942-156766 GCA_964033795.1 Lymnaea stagnalis | reverse complement strand
CTAACCTCCACACTACCCCAGCACACTACCCCCACACACTACCCCCACACTACCCCAGCACACTAACCTCCAACACTCCCCCAGCACACTACCCCTAGCTCACTACTCCTATCACACTACCCCCACACCCTTCCCCCACACAATATCCCCACACACTACCCACAACACTACCCCAGCACACTAACCCCACACACTACCCCTAACTCACTACTCCTAACACACTACCCCCACACCCTTCCCCCACACACTACCCACAACACACTAACCCCACTCTGACCACGTCATGCCTACAAGTTATTATCAGGGAACTCTAGAGTGAAACGGATTTGGGCTCGAGTTTGAAAGGCCCAAACAAAAATATGGATGGTCCATTCTTCGGAGGTTTTACTTAATAGTAGATCGTCTGACCCTGGTTATGTGGGACGGGGGGAAAGACGGTCGAGTGCCAGTAGTGGATTTCTGTTTGGGGGAGGGGAGGGGGGGAGTTTGATGACCAACAGTACTGAAGTGCGACTGTATATTTGGACATACATGATGACACGCCAAGTGTGTACTGGACACGGCCAGATCAATGTGACTAATTAAAACACAGGCTCACTCACATGAACAACGCTAGGCTAAGCAAGGACAGCCTAAAAGATGAGAAGACATGGAACCTGTCCAATCCTGGAGACTATTTAAGAACAAATCTGAACAGAACAAATGCACCCGCCTCACAACTATGCGTAGGCTGTAAGCTCTCAGCTTAAATTTGTTTTTTTCCAACAATCATGTTTTGTTGGAGTTTTTTTTTTAATTATACGTCTTTATTTATTGTAATACTAAAAAATATTTTAGACATTAACATTTCTTTCCAAGGCTTTTTATGTATGCATAGGAGATCACAGCTCTGGATGGCCACTCCAGCGGTTTGTTTTTTTTGTGTTTTTTTTTAAAGGGAGGTGGGAGGCAATGGGTTTGAGTGTGGTCGACTATGGAAACACTGTCTGAGTGTGCTATTGAAAACGAAAACCGTTGAACTGACATAATGTCAACAATTCCAGACCGAGAGGGTACCAAAAAATAAATGTATTGATCCTGTCTACGTGGTAACTGGATGAAATGCCAGGTAAAGCCTAACCCACTGAACAGGGCAGTGGCGATCATTGATTTGATAGGCTTTAAAAAAAAGATAACATGGCATCTTCCGAACATGTGACAGTCGAAGTGATATCACACTGAAATCAATCGTCGATGCCATTGCCAGGCATGATCGGATAAACCATTGCCCAACAGGAACGAATAAACTATTGCCCGACATGGTCGGATAAACCATAGCCCAACAGGAACGAATAAACTATTGCCCGACATGGTCGGATAAACCATAGCCCAACAGGAACGAATAAACTATTGCCCGACATGGTCGGATAAACCATTGCCCAACAGGAACGAATAAACTATTGCCCGACATGGTCGGATAAACCATTGCCCGACAGAACCAAATAAACTATTGCCCGACAGAACCAAATAAACCATTGCCCGACAGAACCAAATAAACCACTGCCCGACAGAACCAAATAAACCATTGCCCGACAGAACCAAATAAACCACTGCCCGACAGAACCAAATAAACTATTGCCCGACAGAACCAAATAAACTATTGCCCGACAGAAACAAATAAACCACTGCCCGACAGAACCAAATAAACCACTGCCCGGCAGAACCAAATAAACCACTGCCCGACAGAACCAAATAAACCACTGCCCGACAGAACCAAATAAACCACTGCCCGACAGAACCAAATAAACCACTGCCCGACAGAACCAAATAAACCACTGCCCGACAGAACCAAATAAACCACTGCCCGACAGGACCGGATAACCTGAAATGCGTAGTCAAAACAAAACGTGATGCCATCAAAGGGTTTGGTATCGGTTTCCGTGAGCTATTGGATGCACAACGACATGCAGGAGCAAAGCTTTAAAGTGCTAATCACAGAAAGTATCGGAGTTGTGCATAAACGACTCCCGATTCCTCAAAAACAAAATGTTCGACTGTTCAATCCTGTTCTTAAGCTCCCACCCATTCAGACCGCCACAATGCGCGCGCAGAAACCAACAAAATTATCGATGGTGCTTAGGTCATGACTGCCCACATCAATTCGTTTCTTTAGGTTTGGGGGCAGAGAGAGAAGGGGGAGGAGGGAAAGAAGGGGTCAAATGTACGCCTTCTATACATTCAAGGAATCAGGTTTTGCAAAGAATTGCTGTACAAAAAAAGGAAACTTACATAGTTTAACATGGAAATGATCACGGCACTGAGCTACTAACCAGGGTGAAAATGTACACTCACCCCACCACACGACCTTATTCAGACTATGCATAATTTACAGTTGACTCACTTTGGCATACAACATATCTAGAAATAAAAATAAATGGTGAAGCGCTTGCACGAAGATGACCCGAGTGTCCTGAACATATCTATCTCTCTACTGGCCCCAGGCGCTTGGACTGCAGACAGTCTAATCAGAAACTGAATTGGAGGGTTCATTGCTGGGTTAGTAATTGTGTGCATACCTTAAGACTCGCAATCTTGAAGCAGTAGTTGTCTGCATACATTGAGACTCGCACGTTTGAAGCAGTAGTGGTGTGTATAAATTGAGATTCGCACACCTGAATCAGTAGCTGTGTGCATACATTGAGAATCGCACACTTGAATCAGTAGCTGTGTGCATACATTGAGACTCGCACGTTTGAAGCAGTAGTTGTGTGCATACATTGAGACTCGCACACTTGAAGCAGTAGCTGTGTGCATACATTGAGACTCGCACACTTGAAGCAGTAGCTGTGTGCATACATTGAGACTCGCACACTTGAAGCAGTAGCTGTGTGCATACATTGAGACTCGCACACTTGAAGCAGTAGCTGTGTGCATACATTGAGACTCGCACACTTGAATCAGTAGCTTTGTGCATACATTGAGATTCGCACACGTGAATCAGTAGCTGTGTGCATACATTGAGATTCGCACACGTGAATCAGTAGCTGTGTGCATACATTGAGATTCGCACACGTGAATCAGTAGCTGTGTGCATACATTGAGACTCGCACACTTGAAGCAGTAGTTGTGTGCATACATTGAGACTCCCACACGTGAATCAGTAGCTGTGTGCATACATTGAGATTCGCACACGTGAATCAGTAGCTGTGTGCATACATTGAGACTCGCACACTTGAAGCAGTAGCTGTGTGCATACGGCGGTATGGTTCAATCGATACTTACATAAAGCATTTATCCCAGCCGGTGCGCAAAAATGAGTCGTGAGTAGCGAGACTCGTGTGGTGTGAGGGTTGACAATAGAAATTTCAATGGGTCGAGATAAAACATGTCATCACCACGATGAGACGGGAGTGCTTAGCTCGGCACGATTCCTCCTTCATTCTCAGTCAGTCGTTCTCTCCATCCACTGCAATATAATGCCTTCCCATACAACCTCTCAGTCATTCTCTCCATCCACTGCACTATAATGTCTTCCAATACAGAATCCCAGTCATTCTCCCCATCCATTGCAACAGGATGTCTTATAATAAAGCATTTAGCTTTCTCGTTCTGGCTATCAAACTTCCTTTGATAACCAAAATGTTGTCCTGCTGGAAAGTTCTATCATACATTTACTGTTACAAGAAATACTTACATATAATAATAATGTCATGTTATACATGTATTGCCCAAGTATTATATTTGTATTGCTTAAGTATTCTATTTTTATTGCCCAAGCATTATATTTGTATTTGCCCAAGTATTATAGTTGTATAGCCCAAGTACTGTAATTGTATTGCCCAAGCATTATATTTGTATTTGCCCAAGTATTATTTTGTATTGTCCAAGCATTATATTTGTATTTGCCCAAGTATTATAGTTGTATAGCCCAAGTACTGTAATTGTATTGCCCAAATATTATATTTGTATTGCCCAAGTATTATTTTGTATTGTCCAAGTATTATATTTGTATAGCCCAAGTGTATATTTGTATTTCCCAAGTATTATATATTTGTATTGTCCATGCATTCTATTTGTATTGCCCAAATGTTATATTTGTAGTGCCCAAGTATTATACTAATATTGCCCAAGTGTAATGGGAAGTTAGATAAATAAATTTTTTTATAGAGTCGGGGTTTCTTAACTGAACTCCGGAGTACAACAATTCACCACGGCCCACTGCGTTAGTTCCAACTACAGGTGCAAAATAAAATCTCTTGAAATTCTTCTCATTTGCATTAGACTCACATAAGGTCGATGTATAATAAGTCACTGTTTTGTTCCCAGACCGCCCCCCTCCCTTTTTTTGTTTTGTTACCTCCATTAGAACCACGTACACAACAATAAAAAGGTTAAAGAGCCCCACGCCAATCAAACGGGGCTTAAAGCAGAGACCCCCACTCTCCCAGTCCCAGACGTGAAACTCCCTTGCACCCATTTTCTGACCATCAATCTGTCTGCACCCTTCCAGGTCTGTCCATCCCGACCACTCACGCCACATTAGGTCCACCCCCTCCCCGGCCTCATTTCCTCACCGCGCTGCTGTAGACTCGAGGTTCAGGTTGATAACTGCTGCACAGAGAGGTATAAGAATGGAATAGACCTTTCAAAAATGTCTGGTCTTAAAGCAGAACCGAGACATTCAGCTGCGGATGCGAAAACGGTAAAAACAAAAATAGGAGTGCTACTATCCAGAATGATGATAGCGCTAATCAGTGGCGGATCAAGAGTGGGGGGAGGGGGGATCTAACCTTGTGTTTCTTCTTTATCGCCATGTATTTTCTAAATGACCTTCTTTAATCGGATCACCTCTACTTAAAGATCAATTTTCCCCAAGCGTTTGGTGTACATTTTTTTTTTAAATTGTGCTAGCGCTCTTTTTGTATTAGTTAAAAAGCCCCGGGCTTTGTTGTTTGTGAGGAAAAGATATCAACTAAGATTACTAATTGTCGCTGAGATTCCAAGTAGAGCCAAATAATTTAAAGAAATTAAATAATTGTAAGATTAATATGACACGTGCATATCGGCGTGTTTTAAGTTTCCGAAACTAAAAATACGGGAGGGGGGGGGGTGCAGCTTTATCTTGATATAAAAAAATTCTGGTTAGTTCTACGTCACATGTTGCCTAAATTTGGTGGATTTTTTTTTTTTTTTTTTTTTTCTCTCTCTCTCTCTCTCTCTCTCTCTCTCTCTCTCTCTCTCTCTCTCTCTCTCTCTCTCTCTCATGTATTTTGTTAGATTATGTTGTTTGATAAGCCTAGTTATGAGCTATTTTGTCATGGACAAATTGTTATACTATTATAACCGGAAGAAGGCAATCACCAATTCAGATAGAGATGTTTGAATTTCAGATTTTAAAAATACGAAAACAGGTGGGTGGTTCTAAAATGGTCTTGTGTTCTGGCATTCAAAGAACCTTATGAGATGAAACGTTCACATGAGATTCGTCTGCACTAGTTCAGAATTTTGTTCCCATTGTGTTACTTGTCATTGGACTCCCCGAGCCCCCCCTCCCCAAAACGCACTGTGGGAGGGGGTTCCGATCATTTGATAGCTATGCAATAGTTGACAATTAAAAAAAAACACATTATAAAGTTCAGAATAAAATGAGGTGGACAATAGGACATGTCGAATTAATCGAGAGTATCGGAAGTTGAGTATCGGACGTTGAGTTTCGGACGTTGAGTTTTGGCCGTTGAGTATCGGACGTTGAGTATCGGACGATGAGTATCGGACGTTGAGCATCGCACGTTGAGTATCGCACGTTGAGTATCGGACATTGAGTATCGGACGTTGAGTATCGGACGTTTCGATCAAGTCTAATCTGGCATGGTGTGATTTTTAATTGTTTCATATTCGGTTCTAACGCTGCCGACAGTTCTAGAATGACGTCCACCGAGACTGTCCGAGACTGATGTGGTAGACGGATGGCCTCTCCAAATTATCCAAATAATTTCATTTCCAGGTGGTTGTTTTGTTTGATATGGCTTGGCTAGAGCTATAACTATAAGCTAGAGCTATAACTATAAGCTAGAGCTATAACTATAAGCTAGAGCTATAACTATAAGCTAGAGCTATAACTATAAGCTAGAGCAATAACTATAAGCTAGAGCTATAACTATAAGCTAGAGCTATAACTATAAAGTTCTGCTGTTGGAGAAACTAAACAAAAAACCTTCAGCCTACGCTCTATAGCAGTGGTTCTCAACCTTCCTAATGCCACGACCTTTTAATACAGTTCCTCATGTTGTGGTGGCCACCAGACGTCAAAGTATTGCCGTTGCTACTTCATAAATATGTGGTGTCCGATGGTCTTAGTCGACCCCTGCGTAAGCGTCGTTCGACCCCCAGAGGGTTCACGACCTACAGGTTAAGAACCGATACTCGGTAGCTCAATAAATATGTATTGTTTTATCGTGATTGTTTTGTTTTTCAATGAAGGACGCAGATAACTGAATAAACAAATATGGGATACAGATACACCAATGGATAGGATGGATTGATGGCTTCATAAAGAGAAGGATTGAACGTATGATGGTGCATGGATAAACGAAGAGATGGACATACGATGATGGATGGCTTCATAAATAGAAGGATTGAACGTATGATGGTGCATGGATAAACGAAGAGATGGACATACGATGATGGATGGCCGACCGATCAATTGGATGAATGGATGGCTTGAGAAATCGTTGAATGGATTGCATGGATGGTTGAAGGGAGCGGATAGATTTATTTCATCTCATCTTTCTTAAAAAGGAATAACATCTTGATTATCACAAACTGTTGTTTTTTTTTTCTTTTTTACAGTTTACTGCTAATCGAAACTTGTATCGGATCGCTATCAATCAAACAAAATCAAGCTGGCGGACATACACACCCACACAAACACACCAAAAAAAAAAAGATTGCACATTTTTTTTCTTGAAACGGCCAAGTAATATGTCATCCAGGTCGTCAACATCCGGTTTAATGCCGGGGTGCGACACGGCCTGGCCATTGGCCGCCCTGTAAAAACAGCCATCGCCGATGCCAGGCCCCGGTGGCGTGAATCAATTGGGTTCGAGCTAACACCATCTGATCTATTGACACGGCGATTGCATCTAACGATGTCTCCCTGCGGCTCACGCGTCAAGATGGTGACACGCGAGGAAAAGAATTTCAAAGAAGAAGAGGAAAAACTGCCGAGAAGCCATCACCATAAGAGATTTATCGGACGGTATGAAACGAACCTGCATTGTAACAAGACGTGCGTGTGTGCGAAAAGAAGATTTATAAGCAAGATAACTAATGGCGAATGAGTGTAACAGATGTCTGCGTGAGTATAAAAGAGAGGGGGTGAGTTCGCACCAAATATAACAGCTTCATTGTGAGCTGGTCAGATAGTCCAACGAATTGGACAATATGGGACAGATGGGTCATTCTGCCCCTTCTCCCCAAGAGGGGAAATACTTTGCTTTTGTATATGGTTTAGAGTGACCTCAGCTTATTTAGCGAAGTATTCACGTTGGTGCCGCGGGTATAGGATACAGATTCCCATAATGTGACATTTTCATAACCAGGTCATAAACGTGACATTTTCATACTTAGGCCATAAACGTGACATTTTCATAACCAGGTCATATAAGTGACATTTTCGTAACTGATCATAAACGTGACATTTTATAACTGATCATAAACGTGACATTTTCGTAACTGATCATAAACGTGACATTTTCATAACTGATCATAAACGTGACATTTTCGTAACTGATCATAAACGTGACATTTTTATACTTAGGCCATAAACGTGACATTTTCATAACCAGGTCATATAACTCACATTTTCGTAACTGATCATAAACGTGACATTTCATAACTGATCATAAACGTGACATTTCATAACTGATCATAAACGTGACATTTTCATAACTGATCATAAACGTGACATTTCATAACTGATCATAAACGTGGCATTTTCATAACCAGGTCATAAACGTGACATTTTCATAACTGATCTTAAACGTGAAATTTTCATAACCAGGTCATAAACGTGACATTTTCATTCTTATGCCATAAACGTGACATTTTCATACTTAGGCCATAAACGTGGCATTTTCATAACCAGGTCATAAACGTGACATTTTCGTAACTGATCATAAACGTGACATTTCATAACTGATCATAAACGTGGCATTTCATAACCAGGTCATAAACGTGACATTTTCATAACTGATCATAAACGTGACATTTCATAACTAGGCCACACACACATTTTTTTTTTGCAAGTCCAAATAGATAAGTAAAATAGTCATTATTTTCATTGTCATGTTGATTACTTAGCATTGTGTTGTATTTGTTCACTGGCTGTAAAATGTACGCGCCTACAAGGTTATGGAAAATGAACAGGGAAGAAAAGTCAGCTGTAAGAGGCCTAACGCATGGGTATTGACAGAGGGTAGGACGTCATATGCAAGCCAACTTCATCTTGTATAATCCAGATAGCTCATTCCCTGCCTCCGTGGACAGCGCCACATAACGTCTTTAGTGCAGCGTCAAATAACGTCTTCAGTGCAAGGACCAGAACTGACCGAGCCATGGTCAGAAATGAGATTACCTCCACCTGAGGGATGAAATGTCCGCGGTAAACCCGCCACGCGGTCAATTTGTTGTTTTTTTTTCCCATTTTCGGGGGGGGGGGATGGGGTGGGGGGGGTGTGGGGGTTGGTCGAGGGAGGAGGATAACATGTAATTTTGGAGTCATAAAGTAGTGGCATGAATGGTCTTCAGGGCAAGGACCAGAACTGACCGGGCCATGGTCAGAAATGAGATTACCCCCCCCTGGGGGATGAAATGTCCGCGGTAAACCCGCCACGCGGTCAATTTGTTGTTTTTTTTTCCCATTTTCGGGGGGGGGGATGGGGTGAGAGGGGTGTGGGAGTTGGTCGAGGGAGGATGATAACATGTAATTTTGGAGTCATAAAGTAGTGGCATGAATGGGAGTCTTAACACCTTAACCACTCCTGATTTTATTGTTTGTTTGAAAATGGTTTTGTAAAGAGTAGTCTCCTGACGTCATTCTTTTGCCTAGATCGATTCCACTGTACGATACATATTTTTGTTAATAGCAGTATGTGGCTGTTTAAGAGAGTCATCGCATAATTATACAACCCCTCGGAAAAAAGGGTTTGGTATAAATCTTTTACACGCATTTTTTTTCTCCGCATTTATGTAAGTGTACTGATTTATCACGGGTTATGATAAGCGGTTATGTAAATGGTTAAACTTCTGGCGAGGACACATCTCATATTTCCTTCATGCCTTCATTTTCCTCTTCAACAATACATTTCATTTTTTACTGCAACCCCAAATGTGCAGCTAAACAAAACACACCCCAAACAGCTACACATTTAATCTCAACACAAAAACCACGCACCCGTGGAACAAATCATATTGCTTTCATCTTCCTCCAGAAATACAGTGGGGGGGGGGGGATTTTTTAGCCTTGGGGGTAAGGGTGTCGACGAGCCTATGTGCCAAGTTTCGGTTTGATAGGATGACGGGCCAAGTAGTCATCCGAAAAATGTCCAATTAAAACCACTGACAGAAGCGAGGTTAACATAAAGGGTTTAACAATACGTGATTTGACCATCTGGTCACGAAATGGACAAGTCGAGAGAAAAGGCGGTGTGAGCTAATTGACTGACTGTCAAAAACCGCATCCGGGAATTTGATCGAAAGAAATTTCATCGACGGTAAATTGATCGACGGTCGATCAAATTTCCGGTAACCGTATAAAAAAAATAATAATAATAATTAAAAAACGGTTAAACCTAACCCATGGTGCTCACACCGTAGCATATCCAAGGATGTTCGGTGGGTGGGTGGGAAACTATTATAAATGAATAACAAATATTTTTTGTATCAATTTTAAAATAAATCTTTTTTTTTTTTTTAGGTGGTGCCTTACTGTGCCATTGGGGAGCAGATGATAGAAAAGGTTTGGGAAACCCTGATAAAAAAAAAGGACCAGCACACCTCTTCTTCGCGCGTTTAATTGTTAAGATAGCTCGGGCGGGGATATGATGGACAGAGCAATGCCCCCGGGGTCCCGGGGAGAGGAGAGCTTAAACGTTGTTATCGCCGCTGGATTCGGGTGGTAGCAACAGGTTCTGGGAGCGACAGCCTGTCACGTGTGGGAGGAACGATTTCATGCTATCGGGAGATGGTACTAGGACGGGATTCAGACGAGATTCTTAGAAACGGAGCAGTGGCGGAGCCAAGAACCCGTGGCCCCGTCTCAAAAGAACATGAATTCTGTCACAAAAGAACGCACAGCATGCCACAAAAGAACGTGTAGTCTGTCACAAAAGGGCGTGTAATATGTCACAAAAGAAAATGCAGTCTGTCGCAAAAGAACATGTATTCTGTCACAAAAGAACGTATAACCTGTCACAATCGAGCGTGTAGCCTATCACAACCCCTTGTAATTTGTGGACCCGTGGCCCTGTCTCGTTGTTTGATCATCCCCTTGTTACAGATAGGATCGCGGGATTAATCTCTTTCTTTCCGTATTTATTTAATTAATCATTAGGAATGACGTGGTGGTCCTTCTAAATGGTCCAGTTTTTTTTTTTTTTTTTTTTTGGGGGGGGGGGGGGTTTGGTGGTCTCCACCTCCAAGCGAAGTGGTTTGCTGGTCAATGTAATATGAGCTTGAGGTTGCGACTCCAGATCCCCAACTGTTAATTTTGCTATCACGTTCATATCAACGTTTTCTGCAAAATCATCTATGACAAGCCTGCTGCACATACGGCCCGCCAGGGACCACTTTGCGGCCCGGGAAGTAACAAAATATTCTTTATTTTAATTATTATTTTCTTAATAGCTTTTCCCCCGTCCTATTTTCTTTCGGCCTGCATACGTTTTTCATAAAGTATTACGGCCCGCCTTACATTTTGAGATGTGCAGGCCTGATCTATGATATATTGCTAACCCCCTCCTGTGCTACATTTATTTTTTTATTTAACATTATTAGAATTACCGCATTCCATGGATGAAAAATATCTATACGGTATCCTTTTAAAAAAACATATATATATATTAAATATAAAATCAAAATTTTACAACTGTTGCCAGCGACAGGAGAGTAGATATGCACAAGGCCCTCCCACTTGCTCCGACACTGATATTAGGTTTCTTGTGGGTTTTTTTTTAAACTTCAAAAACACTCGGCTTCATACCAAATCGTATGTCATTGCCAGCCCTGGGGTTTATCCACTTGGATATCTCACATGTCTCCGGCGTAATCTAGCGATGCATCTCAACCTCGGGCATACTTCCCCCAACATTCACGTGTGAGCCTTGGTTTTTACTCAGGGTTATGGGTGCTTGGCATCAGTAACGAAAGATACCGGTTGACAACCAGGACTTCGGCTCCAGGATCAGGTCATTTGTCTAGGACTTCGGCTCCAGGATCAGGTCATTTGTCCAGGACTTCGGCTCCAGGATCAGGTCATTTGTCTAGGACTTCGGCTCCAGGATCAGGTCATTTGTCTAGGACTTCGGCTCCAGGATCAGGTCATTTGTCTTGGACTACCGCTCCAGGATCAGGTCATTTGTCCAGGACTTCGGCTCCAGGATCAGGTCATTTGTCCAGGACTTCGGCTCCAGGATCAGGTCATTTGTCCAGGACTCCAGCTCCAGGACCAGGTCATTTGTCTACGACTACCGCTCCANAGGATCAGGTCATTTGTCCAGGACTTCGGCTCCAGGATCAGGTCATTTGTCGTGGACTACCGCTCCAGGATCAGGTCATTTGTCTAGGACTCCGGCTCCAGGATCAGGTCATTTGTCCAGGACTACCGCTCCAGGATCTGGTCATTTGTCCAGGACATCAGCTCCAGGATCAGGTCATTTGTCTAGGACTCCGGCTCCAGGATCAGGTCATTTGTCCAGGACTTCGGCTCCAGTATCAGGTCATTTGTCTAGAAGTCCGGCTCCAGATTCAGGTCATTTGACCAGGACTGAGACTGATGACCAAATAAAATAATGTAACAACCCTACCACCACCCACCCCCTTTTTCTTCTTCAGTTAACATATTTTTGTTTTCTTTAAAACATTATGATACAATAAAACCTCCGTTTTGCGACCCTCTCTTAAACGACTTCCTCCAACATACGACTGGAAAAAAATTCACCGATGCTTTGTGCTATGTAAACGACCTATCTTAAACGAATTCCTCTATATCGCGACTTGCGACCTTCAAATTGTTCAATTTTACGACCTAGCACCTGAAAAAGTCAGATGCTAAAGCCAAAGGAATGCTATATTTATGCACTTGAAGAAAACAGTATCGTTTACAACTTAAAACGGCAGACGATGACTAAAGCAGCTAGGAAGTAGTGAAGGGGAAATAACTCTTGGACCTATCAAGTTCTCCACTGCCTTGAAATACTCCAAGGAGCTGACCAGATTTGCCCTGATGCAGGGTCCTTTCAGACCTTGTCGACACCATGTCTGGTGTTCAAAGTGACATAATAAAAGAACATGCTCGAGTGGGGAGGGGGGGGTTGTCATGCAAACAAACAGAAATAATAGTGTTAAGGACTTGAATGTATTGTGTGATTGTATGCTGTTTAGAGAGTATTTGGGTAGAGTTTGTTATTAATTGTTTGATATTTTGNAGCAGCTAGGAAGTAGTGAAGGGGAAATAACTCTTGGACCTATCAAGTTCTCCACTGCCTTGAAATACTCCAAGGAGCTGACCAGATTTGCCCTGATGCAGGGTCCTTTCAGACCTTGGCGACACCATGTCTGGTGTTCAAAGTGACATAATAAAAGAACATGCTCGAGTGGGGGGGGGGGTTGTCATGCAAACAAACAGAAATAATAGTGTTAAGGACTTGAATGTATTGTGTGATTGTATGCTGTTTAGAGAGTATTTGGGTAGAGTTTGTTATTAATTGTTTGATATTTTGTGACGTATTGCGAGTAAAGCTTTGTACTTTTTTGTATTTATTTTACTTTTTTACTTAATTTTCTCAATGTCGTTTTTTCGATAATGTCATACCTCTTTTTTAAAACTCCTCGAATTTACGACCTCGTTTTGATGGCAATTTTAAGGTCGTAAAACGGAGGTTTTACTGTAATATTAATGTCTTTGAAAACCGATACGGAGACTTACTTATCAATAACTGTCAGGTTTCAAGGTACTTAAACGTCAGAATTCGTACATAATTCTCTTATACGGCTCATGTTTTTGACGTGGCTCGAGTCTGGTTTTATTTTTGAGAATAAAATATTTAAAGAATCGAACAACTCGTTATGCCTAATTTCATTCTAGTTTTTTTTTTAATTGTGAAAATTAAATGCAATTTGGCTATGGCATATACTGGCCTACACTGGCCTATATTGGTCTACATTGGCATATACTGGCCTTTACTGGCCTAAACTGACCTATATTGGCCTATAACGGTCTACATCGACCTTTACTGGCCTACACTGGCCTTAACTGGCCTACATTGGCCTCTACTGACCTACATTAGCCTACACTGGCCTATACTGGCCTACACTAGCCTATACTGGCGTACATTGGCCTACACTGGCCTAAACTGGCCTACATTGCCTCTACTGGACTACATTGGCTTACACTGGCCTTCATTGGCCTCTATTGGCCTACACTCGCCTACAATGGCCTACATTGGTCTACTTTGGCCTCTACTGGCCTCTACTGGCCTACTCTGGCCTACATTGGCCTCTACTGGCCTACATTGGCGTACACTGGCATCTACTGGCCTTCACTGGTCTATACTTTCAACTACAGATAACAAATGAGGCGGTGACCTTATCAGCACCTTATGCGTGATTAAATGGGCATTACCATCGTCACTCTTAGCACGGGGGGGGGGGGTATATTATATTCCCAACGCTGCAGACCATATTTTCCCTACACCTCCCACTTCCAAAGCTTCTTCCAAATTTTTAAAAACCAAATAAAAGGCTGGTCAATCCTTATGTAAATCTCCTAGTCTAAGAGGTTCTTCTGCTCCAAGCCAACAGTTCAAATTATTAAAATCCTGGCTCAAGGCCGGAAGTCAGAACGGACGAACAGAGAGACGAACAGAGAGGCAAACACGAAATCAAACACAGACTCCACGGTTAAGGGGAGAAGGCGTGTAGGAAAAAAATAATATTCGGTACTTAACGTCAAATACTGCTTCCGGAGTCGAAAAGAAATATAATTTACTGGGCTACGGGTGTGGCACTCCGACTCCAGTTGCATTGGCGACAGGTGATTTAATGTCAACATTTATTTATTTATTTTTTTAAACCCGATCCAAGATTTTCAACAAATTTTTTTTTTTCATATCAACTCTACGAAGTGATGTCTGGAAGAAGAAGAAATATTGGCGAGCCCTGTGAGAGGATCCAGGGTCGAGGTAATTCCAGGCCATTTGGTGTGCGCGGAATAAACTTAGGGTACCTAACGTCAAGGACCACCTCGCCAAACACTGTGATATTCCCACGAGTGCTCATTTATATTCCAGTACGCGGGACAGCAAACAAAAATTCCCGTCACACGCCCGGGACTAATGACGACGACTCACGGAAGAGATTCTTCTTTAGGGCCGCACCACTGGGGTTACGGGGGAGAGTGGGTGGTGGGGGGGTGGGCCTTAATCCGTGTGAGGTGGCTAAGTTAATGGAGTTGTTTCTTCGGAGATTTTCTGCTTGAGGTAGACATTTAAATAGTGGATTTTTAAAATTATTTTTACTTAGTTTGAAATTGTGCTGCATTTCACAGTCCTGGAAGAGGGGGGGGGGG
>CAXITT010000535.1:116008-141739 GCA_964033795.1 Lymnaea stagnalis | reverse complement strand
CCTGTGGGGGGGGGGGGGGGGGGGGGGGCGGGCCACTGCACCTGAATGCCATCTACAAGAGGGGTTCATGTCAACACTAATATTTCATACTGAAGAGTTGCATGCTTTAAATTAAAATAATACATATATTGTGACATCATAAATATGTTATCCCCCTCCCCCACCCCAGAAACTACACATGGTCCGCAGACCACCAGACGATAGAACGACCAAGCCGGTCCGCCTTTGTTAGAATAATTAAGTAAGCAGTCTCATAGATTCCCTGTGTTCCGACATTGACATGTTACATGGCTTATCGGTGTGTCCTCATTTTTTTAATTTGGTATAGCAGTTGCTTATTACATTTAACATTTGAGAAAAGTGCTTAAACAATGGTTTCAAATTCCGGCTTAGCGGGCCGAAAAATAGTTAACCTTATTGCATCGGTCTTCATGTGAAAAAAAGGGTTAAAAAACTCCTACTCTAATATGTTTGACGTGAGAGACATATTATCATCTATTCTATTAGGATAGAATTATCTATCATTTATTATTAATAGCACCATGATTTCAATACATGAATATGGATATTTCATCAGATCGTTGAAAGAGTTTGATAATACTAAAAAACTTATTGCAGAACCTCAAAGAATTTTTTGTTAATCAAGACACTATTCTATTTTTCATCATGGTATAACAGCCGTCATCCCTTGAAGTAATGACAATTAAAAAACGCCCTGGGCACGAGCAGTAAAAATGACGTCCAGTCTCAATCTGAATGGATCTTTTATCACATACATCTTTACAATTTAGTGCTTTTGTGTTGTTGTTGTTGTTGTTTTAAACTACTCAACATTTTTGGCGGTGTTGTTCAATTTAGAATTAAAAATCCAGGAACACGCGTATGGTTGATATTTGTAGACCACTTTCGGTGACCAATTCAAGAACTGTCGGTTCTGCCCAAGAAAGTCTGAAGAGCTTCGTCACATTGTCATTGTATCTGAGCGTTAATGGAGTTATATAAATGGACCCCTAACCCTAACCTCAAAAAAATTTATATTTGTATTACAAAAACCTTTTTATTTTACTGTAACCGCTTTCTGGAACTGGCACCACACATTAAATGGCCTTAGCTCACGTTCGGAAAGAAAAAAAAAAGGGGGGGGGGGAGAGAGAGAGAGAAAAACAAAGCAACAGCCAAAAAGAAATGTCAACTTGAAAATAATCAAGGGCTCAGAGTGTGTCCACAATATAAGTTTCTGTCTACGCTGTAAGGCAATGGTATAAAAAAAAAACATCTAATATTGACACAATGACCAACGGCCGACAAAGGAGACAGAATCAATATTTGATCTATTTTTTTTTTTGTGGCGGCTGGAAAATGCGGATACAGGGGAACAAATCTTGATGGAAGACATACAAATAAATATCGACCTAACTTACGCGGACCGGTCATAAATATTTGTTAACGGCGCGGCTTGTCTTCATTGCTGTACATTGGCGTTGACTCTGATTAAAAGCTTGCTGGACTGGTCACTGGTTGAAATACCAACATGTACAATATATTGTAAAGCCTGTAAGAGGGACGTAAAAAAGGGGGGGGGGGGCGTAAGATGGGCGTAAGATGGACAAAACAGGGACTACGGGGAACTAAGAGGGGCGTAAGAGGCAGGTCTTTTTAAACAATACATGACGGCGGAGAACATGTGAGTTAATTAAACAAGCAAATAGTGGGCAGTTAACCTATTTGTACATCAGATGCTGCACATGGTTATGTTGCATTCATTCTCAGCATAGACATTTTGAAATATAAGTCAGCATAGACATTTTGAGATGTAAGTCAGCATAGACATTTTGAGATGTAAGTCAGCATAGACATTTTGAGATATAGTCATAAGGGGCTGCCCTAACGTACAAACTCGTACCAACATAGATGAGAAATGAACAACAACAAAAAAGAAAGATTCATACTTATTGGGAACTGTTTAATATAAAGAATACGAACATGTTGGGCGCAAGGGTGTCACAGAAAATATATCCATGATACTATATATATATATATATATATATATATATATATATATATATATATATACTATATATAAAATATATATATTATAATATATATATATATATATATATATATATATATATATATATATATATATATATATACTATGTATACATTCATAAAATGTTGATAAGCGACGCAATGTGGAGACCCCCCGTCCCCATCAGCCTTAAGCTTAGAGTACATCTGCATTTCCAAACGTCAAAACACCAATAACCTGACTTGTAAACCCAATTTAATGTTCCATCATCTCTCATCCCGTCCATGCATGCATACAGGTGGAGAGCTTCTACAAAAAACAAAAACAAAAAAAACTCAATAATGTTAACAATAACTTTCCCTGGCCCAGTGCTCAACTGTCATTCCAAAAGGCTCCACAGGTGACACCAACGAATACGACAACAAAAAGCTTGCACAGCACGGGGTGTTTTTGCGCGTGCTAGGACAAACAGTCACCCCCTCGGGGTGGGGGGGGGGGGGGTAGATCGCGACTTTGTTTTTATTTCGTTCCTCTCATTCCCCCCCCCCCCCCCAAACCAAAGTGGCCGGCCAGTGCCCGTGTCAGCTTTAATCGGTCAGATTTAACCTCATAACATTCCACCATCATCACCTCCCACCATCATCCCCTCCCACCATCATCACCTCCCACCATCATCATCCGCGGGTCGTGTCAATAGCTTCGTTATCCCTGCGTCGTGTGAATAGCTCTGTTGACACTTGTCCACCTTGTGTAATGTCTTTCCATCCGGGTCTTCGAGGTCACGATTCGGCCGTAGCGCCTTACATAGTTTTCTCTGGTATATCTTCCCCCCTCCCCCCCCCCAAACCCCAATCCTATGATGATACATCTCTTATAAATATGTTGTATCTTTGTGCCTGCTCCCTCTTCACAAACGGTCCTCCCCAAAAGCCACGTGTTTTATATTAATATTACTGGAGGGAAACAAACAAAAAAAGGAGGGGGGGGAGGGGGTGGAATGTCACGCAGCGACCTTCATGCGTGACGGTTGAACTCAAGTGATTAGGTGCTTTTCCTTTAGGGGGAGGCGACTATTGTATCAATCAAAAAAGAGCCAGGGGTATGGTGTAGGACTGTCTTTGAAACTGTCTGTAGAACTTTTTGGAGGGCTATATGCTTAAAGGCCCACAGGCATAGTGTGGGACTGTCTTTGAGACTGTCTGTAGAACTTTTTGGAGGACTATATGCTTAAAGGCCCACAGGTATGGTGTAGGGCTGTCTTTTAGACTGTAGAACTTTTTGTAGGACTAAATGTGTAAAGGCCGACAGGTATGGTGTAGAACTGTCTTTGAGACTGTCTGTAGAACTTTTTGGAGGACTATATGCTTAAAGGCCCACAGGTATGGTGTAGGGCTGTCTTTTACACTGTAGAACTTTTTGGAGGACCGCCTGTAGGACTAATGTTTAAAGGCCGGCGTATATTACAGAAAATAAGAAGTTAACTCTGTATTTGTAATACTTGGACCCACCGGTTATTTTCTCCAAATACCCGGACCCAGTTTTAAAAAAACTGCAATCGGTTAAGCCCTAGTTTTCATTATTTGTACTCGATATAATTAAATTATTTAATCTCAATGATAAACTTTGAATTTCAAGTTAATTCTTTTCTGGTCAGTGTTCATTTTAGATTTCAATCTTGCTCCATTGAAACTGTAAAGTTAACGGCTTTAATCAACATAAATTTAAAGGCAAAAAGAGGGGGGAAGGGGCAAAAAATAAGCAAGGGGCGCCTGCCAACTTCTAAAAATAACAATGCAAGCGTCAGAAATGTAAGTTCCTTTTATTTTTTTTCTTCACATACCTCTTTTATATATATGTATATTTATTTATTTATTTGTTTAAAGAGGGCATGTTTCCATTCAGAAATCTGATCAATTCACAACACAAAGCACACAATTGGTGGCCCTGATAAACGTCTCCCCGGAGCGTACACAACACAGGACATTATCATGATTAACTTAAAATAATTAGAATTGCAACATAAGGTTTGCGATATCAATCCACTGGAGATCTTCAGTAATTGTGGAACGTGCTTCGGATGTCGAACTACTCTCAGCGTCCAAGGAGCCGAACTGCTCTCTGAGTCCAAGGAGTCGAACTGCTCTCTGAGTCCAAGGAGCCGAAATACTCTCTGCGTCCAAGGAGCCGAACTACTCTCTGCGTCCAAGGAGCTGAACTACTCTCTGCGTCCAAGGAGCCGAACTACTCTCTGCGTCCATGGAGCCGAACTACTCTCTGCGTCACAGGAGCCGAACTACTCTCTGCGTCCAAGGAGCCACTGCGTAGAGGGGGAAAAAAGAAAAGGGGGGGGGGGGGCTAGGGCTTAACGTTCAACTCAAGACCCAGGGCGGGTGTTTTCTTACTCTCTGCGTCCATGGAGCCGAACTACTCTCTGCGTCACAGGAGCCGAACTACTCTCTGCGTCCAAGGAGCCACTGCGTAGAGGGGGAAAAAAGAAAAGGGGGGGGGGGGCTAGTGCTTAACGTTCAACTCAAGACTCAGTGCGTGTGTTTTCTGCGCAAGCCCCTGGGTGCACGTTATTGGCTCACGGACATATCACGGTCATCGGGGCTCATCCCCTTGTCACCCAGCATGCATCCATAGAGAGAAGCCGCGTCCACGGTTTAATGAGGTTGGAGTCACAAATTCGTCTTCTTTCAGCTCCTCACCTACGCTTAGCATGGATTTGTTATTCTGCTAGTATAAAATATGATCTGCATGCGTATCCGACAACTTCTTCCAAGCCCGCCACCAAGCTAACCACCCCCCCCCTTCCAAAATCTAATTCGCGCGTTTGGGTAAGTAGTACGAAACGGCCATTGTGAATTTGTAAGTAAGGTTTTAGAATTTTAATATTAATGAACGGTATGTGGTGATGCGAATAATATAGTATAACAAGCAGTTAAAACTTGATACAGGACTTTTACGCAAGACACACACGCTTTGATCACATGCCTGAAGTCACCAAGCTCCCACCCGTGGAAGAAATGTGTCAAAGGATTTGTTACAAAACCATTGAAATACCATCTTCTGCGCCTCAGGCTACACTGATCAACAAAAATCGCCCTCCTTTACGAATAGCGATTCCCCGAACTGACGGTGTATTAATGTAAAAGGAGTTTTACATCGGTTAGAATGAACGTTGCGGTGAACTCGTTCACGCAGTCTGACTCCAATGTTTGGAGGCCCGGGTTACTGCTAAAAACGATCGACGACGCCTTAGAGTGAGAATAAAGCCATCCTGTAAAACTCCTGTCTGATGGCATTATTATGTTAGGATTCCTGTATGATGGTGCATGCTGGAACACATGTCTGACGGTACGCGCTGGAGCTACATGTCGCTGACCACAATACTAAATTTAACCCCTACGAACTCTATACTCACTGTAGAAGGCACAAATTAAAAGGCTATAAAGCCAAAACAAGACAATGATGTGGGAATCGCTGGGCTAAAACAGAACAAAGATATCGGTTATCAATGGGCCGCAACAGAACAAAGATGTGGGTATTACTGGGCCACAACAGAACAAAGATGTGGGTATTACTGGGCCAAAACAGAACAAAGATGTGGGTATTACTGGGCCAAAACAGAACAAAGATGTGGGTATCACTGAGCCGAACCAGAACATACGCATGGGGGCGTCAATGGGCCACAACAGAACAAAGATGTGGGTATCACTGAGCCGAACCAGAACATACGCATGGGGGCGTCACTGGGCCACAACAGAACATACGCATGGGGGCGTCACTGGGCCACAACAGAACATACGCATGGGGGCGTCACTGGGCCACAACAGAACATAAGCATGGGGGCGTCACTGGGCCACAACAGAACATACGCATGGGGGCGTCACTGGGCCACACCAGAACATACGCATGGGGGCGTCACTGGGCCACAACAGAACAAAGATGTGGGTATCACTGGGCCAAAACAGAACAAAGATGTGGCTATCACTGGGCCACAACAGTACAAAGATGTGGGTATCACTGGGCCTCAACAGAACAAAAATGTGGGTATCACTGGGCCAAAACAGAACAAAGATGTGGGTAGCAGCGGGCCAAAACAGAACAAAGATGTGGGTATCACTGTGCCAAAACAGAACAAAGATGTCGGTATCACTGGGCCAAAACAGAACAAAGATGTGGGTATCACTGGGCCTCAACAGAACAAAAATGTGGGTATCACTGGGCCAAAACAGAACAAAGATGTGGGTATCACTGGGCCAAAACAGAACAAAGATGTGGGTATCACTGGGCCAAAACAGAACAAAGATGTGGGTATCACTGTGCCAAAACAGAACAAAGATGTGGGTAGCAGTGGGCCAAAACAGAACAAAGATGTGGCTATCACTGTGCCAAAACAGAACAAAAATGTGGGTATCACTGGGCCAAAACAGAACAAAGATGTGGGTATCACTGGGCAAAAAAAGAACAAATATGTGGGTATCACTGGGCCAAAACAGAACAAAGATGTGGGTATCACTGGGCCAAAACAGAACAAAGATGTGGGTATCACTGGGCCAAAACAGAACAAAGATGTGGGTATCACTGGGCCAAAACAGAACAAAGATGTGGGTAGCAGTGGGCCAAAACAGAACAAAGATGTGGCTATCACTGTGCCAAAACAGAACAAAGATGTGGCTATCACTGGGCCAAAACAGAACAAAGATGTGGCTATCACTGGGCCAAAACAGAACAAAGATTTGGTATCACTGGGCCAAAACAGAAAAAAGATGTGGGTATCACTGAGCCAAAACGGAACAAAGATGTGGGTATCACTGGGCCACAACAGAACAAAGATGTGGGTATCACTGGGCCCAAAAACAAAAGACGAGAACCGCCGTGAGCGCTGTGTTTTCCTGCTGTGTCTCCGGTGTTCAAAATCAGCATGTGAAATCGTGAACCCGACCATTTTATCATGTGAAACTCGATTACCAATAGTCTGTAACCCGGGACACAGACGAGAGCCTGATTACATTCTAAATGGAAACCGACAGTGCCAGATATGAAAACCAATTCAATTCTACCGGGAGCCGAGGACCAAAGCAACGTGGATAGTGTTGATGTGGTGGTGGCAGCGGGAAGGGGGGACTATACAAGACTAAGGAGAAGAAAAAAAATCTCATCGTAAGGACCAGACTGTGGGAGAAAGCAGGTGGCGCTTACTGGAAATAACGTTAAGTATTGATAAATAAATTAGGTAAGGATGATAGAAGGAGGGCAGGGATCGATTTTATCAAGGCAATGAGGCGCAAATAAGAGGCGCAAATAACCTATGAGGTGTCGGTGTCATCATTAATTGAGCAGATGAAAGGGGGGGGGGGAGTTATTTATCTTGATATTGTATGTCTATTCTTGTGATGTCCGTGGTTCCGTCACAACACAGAGAGGGTTAAAGAGTCTAAAAACGCGGAGAGGATACGAGAATCTTAATGTGCTTAGATTGTTGCCATCTATAACTGAACTGAATTTTCGAGAAGATGAAGTAGTTCTTATTGGAAAAAAATGACTCTCGGGGCCAAGATAGTACAATTGTCGGTAATCAGATGTAGTGGACATTTTTGAAATATGACAGCTTGGCGGTAAGTAGCTGAGTGGGTGTTACAACAAGGGCCATCTCGGGTGGTGCATGAATCATTAGACAAAAGGGTGTCGTCAATGTGTTGCCCCCCCCCTTAATTTATGTATCTTCCTTACAATCCTTTCCTCTATAACAGCGGTTCTCAACCTGTGGGTCGCGAGTCCTTTGAGGGTCGAATGACCCTTTCCCAGGTGTCGCCCAAGACCACCGGAAACACATATACTCTACATTTATGACGTAGCAACGAAAATAATTTTATGTTTGGGGGTCGCCACAACATTAGGAACTGTATTAAATGGTCACGGCATTAGGAAGGTTGAGAACCGCTGCTCTATAACAAGAGCAAGAAAAACATGCGATTCTGGAAGTGCCCCGATGCCCTAGTCACAAGGTATAACCACCGATCTTACCGAAGTGCACGTGAAGATTAATACAAGAAAGAACAGATATACACACAAATACCTAACAATGAAGGTTGGTTATCTGCACAAGGCATACAGAAATGACGGTCAGTCAGTTCAAACGAGAATATGGTCAGTCAGTTTAAGAAAGATGATGATGGTCAGTCAGTTTGATACAGTGAAACCAGGTGGTGTTAACAACCGACGCAGTGGTATGAGCCACGGTTCGCAGTCCAATATTTAATTTGTTTTTAATATTTTTTTTTTCAATGCCCGAAGCGTGTGCGATATTTTATAACAAAAATTTATTTTCTTACAATAACTTAACTCAGACTAATATGATAAACTTTAGAGGTGCTTTTGTCTCGAACAGTAATTCCAAGAAGCTTTACATTTCTCATTCTTTGTCCCTTGCCGTTATGAATTACTCTGCAGCCCCCCCCCCCTTCTTCCGGGGGTATGGATTACCCTGTATCAGGGTATTGATTACACTGTATCAGGGTATTGATTACACCGTCCCCAAGGCATGGATTAATCTGTCCCCAGGGTATTGATTACACCGTCCCCAAGGCATGAATTAATCTGTCCCCAGGGTATTGATTACACCGTCCCCAAGACATGAATTAATCTGTCCCCAGGGTATGGATTACACCGTCCCCAAGGCATGAATTAATCTGTCCCCAGGGTATGGATTACACCGTCCCCAAGACATGAATTAATCTGTCCCCAGGGTATGGATTACACCGTCCCCAAGACATGGATTAATCTGTCCCCAGGGTATGGATTACACCGTCCCCAAGACATGGATTAATCTGTCCCCAGGGTATGGATTACACCGTCCCCAAGACATGAATTAATCTGTCCCCAGGGTATGGATTACACCGTCCCCAAGACATGAATTAATCTGTCCCCAGGGTATGGATTACACCGTCCCCAAGACATGAATTAATCTGTCCCCAGGGTATGGATTACACCGTCCCCAAGACATGAATTAATCTGCCCCCCAGGGTATGGATTACACCGTCCCCAAGACATGGATTAATCTGTCCCCAGGGTATGGATTACACCGTCCCCAAGACATGAATTAATCTCTCCCCAGGGTATGGATTACACCGTCCCCAAGACATGGATTAATCTGTCCCCAGGGTATGGATTACACCGTCCCCAAGACATGAATTAATCTGTCCCCAGGGTATGGATTACACCGTCCCAAAGACATGAATTAATCTGCCCCCAGGGTATGGATTACACCGTCCCCAAGACATGAATTAATCTGTCCCCAGGGTATGGATTACACCGTCCCCAAGACATGAATTAATCTGCCCCCAGGGTATGGATTACACCGTCCCCAAGACATGAATTAATCTGTCCCCAGGGTATGGATTACTACGACGGTGCCCCGTGCAAAGCGGTGCTTCTTTAATGTAGCACTCCACCTTGGCTACAAGACATTAAAATAACATAACTAATTAAACACTTTTTAAAAAAAATACAGTCCTTTGCTAGAAGTTTCAACTCATTGAGTTTGTGCTACTGTTACGTATGAGTTTACCTTGAGTAACATTATAGCTACGCACTCGGATCGGCTGAAGAGATACTTTAGAAGACTTAAACAAGCGGCACGGTTAGCATTGGGCTTAAAGAGCTCATCACAGTGCTATAACCGACGTAAAGGTCTAGGTCGTTTGTTTGTTTTTTTTAAGTTTTCCCCATGGTCACTACGTAAAGAGAGTGATGTACTCATTGAACTGATGTAAATGATACTGACGTAGCACTCGTGGGGCATCGTTCGCAGTACCGTCGTGAGAAGGGGCACGTGGTTTTAGCCGTTAGTAGTTCCATTTTAAATTAAACAGTTATTCTCTAGGTAATTGAGCAATGAAAGGGGGGGGGGGGGAGAAAGGAAAATGCATGAGACGGTTGTTTGTTGATGAAGAGTAAGAGGGACGACCAACCGGCAGGCGGCTAGGAATGTTGAAAGTTGCGGCCGGCCGACGGTACACTCTAGCTTCATTCAGTTTGAACTTCTCTTCGGCATTGTCATAAATGCCACATTTGAAAATAAATGAATGATTTGTTTTAAAGAGTTATGTCTCAATTAAATAGAAGCAGATTATCTGTGCGTGTTAAGGGCACGTAGAATAAATTTGTTGTCCAATGAGCTTTATGGACATTACGAGTAAATACATATGTATGCGCATCGTTTATTTGGTGTTTATTTGATCTGACGGGTGTAATTGCGTGCGGCTTGCCAAGATTTCACTCGCGATCACACTGGCCACTGACGCCAATTGTTTTCGCCATCACACAAAGGCCGTCTTTATTTTTATTTTAATTTTTTTTTAAAGAGAAAAGGGATAAGAAAGAAACACACATAGAGTTTTAAAAAATAATGTGTTTTACATGTGTTTCAACAGATATATAGAACATAGAGCAATGACGGTAGTGAGATCATGTTATTTCAAAAACACCTGTTACTGTTTGGAGAATTAAAAAAAAAAAAAAGAAGACAACATGAACTTTTCGTGATATAAAGGGTAGAGAGACAACAGCCATGGTTAGAGATCATCATCTGATACAAGTTACATGAAACAGATTTTGTCCGTTGAATAATTCAAGTGACTCACACTATCCTCTTTGGTCGCACCAATAGCCCTTAACAATTAATGGTACAGTTTTATCAACTCCGTGTGGCTACCTTAATCCATCTCGCATACTCAGTGTCACGCGCCTGCAATGGCGACTGCCTAAGTTGGACACATTTAGACGCGAAGCTCGTGCAGCAGATCCATTTTGCAATGACCTACTAACTCATGTTGAGTTTAAATCAAGCAAACATTACGCATGTCCAAACATCAAATAAAAGTCCACATCATTTCACTTCATGACATTATTATATACATATGGATTTCGGGAGGTTAACTGCCTCAATCGGCCAAAAGTTCCAGTTACTTCAGTTTAAATCTAAATATTTTATTTATCCCCAAGAAAACGCTATTAAGAAATTTACCAATTAGCTCCCTTCGATGATTATCCATTGTTTTTTTTTTCAAAGTAAAAAAAAATATTAAACGAAATGTGTAATGACGACGACATTGAAAATATCGATACTTATTTGTAATAACAAGCAATTCCGCTCTCCAGCACCACCACCACCATTTTCCCCCGAAACACCACTATATTTGTGATTCCTTTGACAGATCCGATATTATCTCGCCTTTCAGATCAAAGGCGGCGTTCAGCATTTTTATTGGGTTTTTTCTTGTTTATCCTTAAATCTTTTAGGTGTTGAGCTTTCAATAAACTCAGAAGGGGGTTGCACCCAGGTCCAAAGACAGCGGCACTCAAGTCCAAAGACCACGGCACCCACGTCCAAAGACCACGACACCCAGGTCCAAAGACCACGGCACCCAAGTTCCAAAGACCACGACAGCCAGGTCCAAAGACCACGACAGCCAGGTCCAAAGACCACGACAGCCAGGTCCAAAGACCACGACAGCCAGGTCCAAAGACCACGACAGCCAGGTCCAAAGACCACGACACCCAGGTCCAAAGACCACGACACCCACGTCCAAAGACCACGAAACACACGTCCAAAGACCGCGGCACCCAGGTCCAAAGACCACGACACACACGTCCAAAGACTGCGACATCAACGCCAAAAGGGGTTATCGATGTTTCTCATTTAGGGTAGGGAGGAAGAAAAAAAAAAGGGGGGGGGGGGCACGGAAAGAAAAAGTCAGGTCTACAAAAACGTCAAAGCTGATTTCGGGAGGAAGAAAAAAAAAGGGGGGGGGGGGCACGGAAAGAAAAAGTCAGGTCTACGAAAACGTCAAAGCTGATTTCAGTAACACGTGTTGAAGTCACGTGGACCGCCATCAACATGACCTAACTCAAGCCCCCCCCCCTCCACCACCCCCCTCTCTCCTTCTTGAGGTCTGACACATCTGCTCTGACGGCTTGAGTTGTGTTCAAGACATTGTTGGGTTACCAAAAGATTGCTGATCACAGAAACTGGCTTTGCCCGGAGACAGGCCAATTTACGACTGTACGGCAACAAAACGGGAGTGGGTGGGGGTGGGGAACAGCAGTTAGAAATAAAAAGTTGGATTCCGCAATAATGATGGTTTTTACATCACTAAAACGTCTCCACAGTCAAGCAAAGACAATTAGAGTTTATTCCTAGGAATTTGTCTTTTTTTGTGTTGTCTTTTTTTTAAAGTTAAACTTGGTGTATCATTTCATTAGTTAAGCGACCATAAAATGTTAACACTTATGTCAACACTGGATTCGTTTATTCACTAATAGTCATAATAAAGGTGCTCCCCCATCCCCCCCACCCCCCCCCAAAAAAAAGAAAAAAAGCAGGCTGCCCACACACCTTTTAAAGAGACCATGACATCTCCTTAGACTGCGACCATTACTTAATGTTGGAGAGACATTCTCCCGGTTCTTTAATGCTTCAGTTTTGGTGAGCTCATACATTACTGTGGACAAAAATCGAACAACGACCGCGGACAAAATATTAAGTTAAGAAATAACAAGGGGAAAAAGGGAGGGAGGGGGGGGGGGAAGAAACTCGTCTGTCCCGAAAGGGTCCGAGATGGGTTAACACCCATTAAGCTAATGTAAATATGAATGAGTTACTTCCAACTAAACGGGATTAACGTAGCCTTTAATACAATAAGAACTCGGGGCTTTTCTGAAGACTGTCAAAGGTGATTATCAAAGCATCAATCCCGTGTTGCTAAACCACTACCACTGCCCCCTCTAGCTCAACTTTCAAGACAACAGCTCCAAGTTCCTCGCATAGACTCAACAATGGTGCTAAGGGTTTTTAGAGTTATCAGTTTCTCAACGAATCGTTTTCAAGAATGTTTCTATTTAAGATTTCAGATCGACCTTTTCATTAGGGGTGTTAAATTGAGACATCTGGCGCGGGTCATTTTATTTGTCACCCACTTCCTATAGAGTATTGCTTCAAATTGGTGGGGTCTTCAAGGCGGGGTCATCATGGTGGGGTCATCGTGGTGGGGTCATCGTGGTGGGGTCATCAAGGTGGGGGTCATCATGGTGGGGGGCATCGTTGAGAGATCATCATGGTGGCACTCATATCGTTTGCAGATAATGTGAAATTAAAACTACTTTAATGTATCCAAGTAATGTTAATTATTTTGACCCACACTCTAAGGCATTATTTAATGAAGCCACCATATTGCACCACCTGGATGATGAAGATTTCATGCGCGACCGTTTTTATTGCTTTGTCAACAGTCAGTNGAATATAGTTTAATTGTATTTATTTTTTACCAAATTACAATGTACAATCCACATATATAATTTGTAGTGACGAAAAAAGCAATATTTAAAATGAAGAACACTTTTAATCAAAATCAAATTATTAGTATTTCAATGGAAAATGTGGGTAGGGCTATTAGGCTAAATTGATCTCCTATGTCTGGTTATATTTTGTTTTTCACCGCCACCCGGGTAGCCGAACGACGATCAGGGCGCTGGCTGTTCGGATCTGGCCCGCGGGCCCTTAGTTTGAGGACCCCTGGGCTAGTCAGAAACGGGGTCCCGAAATGCCGGGTATTATGACGCGTAATGGGAAATAGCTAGATACCCTCTCGCCAAATGATGTTTTGTTAACGTAGGTACACACTTTTGATTGCTGTTATTGATACTGTGGTTAGTCGAAACAACACACCACTACATCGACCAACCCCCAAATTTCATCGGTAAATCACTGGCAATCAGTAAGACAGATGTTAGTCTATGTGACGTAAGCTAACTATTTATGAGGGTAGAGGTTAAGAAGTTAAGAAGATTACATCCGGGGCATGGAGGGAACATTGCGAAACTAGCGTTGTGACATATTTCGTAGGCGTAGACTAATCTTTATTTCATTAGCTTTCTCTCACCGCCGCCACCACCACCACCACCTCCCCCAAACCCACCCACCTCCAACATCGCCCTGTTCGTATTCCGTCTCTGAGAGCTATCCTTCTCTACCCTCCCGGGATGCATTAGTATCAGGTACTGGTGGTACCAACGATTCTCCGGCTCCTCCCAATCAATAGGGAAAAAGAGAAGATTGCTCAAGTAATCGGCCCAAGGGCCGGGTCCCAGTGGCTTTGATTTGCACTTTCTCTGGAGAGCTTGAACAAACGGAAAACTGATTTCACACTTTCGGCAAAACTTTGGCATACGGCCGGATACGTGGGTTGAAAGTTATTGTGTGGGAAGAGTTTTAAGACAATAGAACGAAGCCTTGGGGGATTGGGGGGGGGGGGTAAGTTGGACAGGCACAGGACGAGAAGCAAACAAGAGGAACCTATTCAAAATTCCGAAACTGTGTTCAACAATCATAAGATGGTTTCAAACTTGACAGTAAAACGTAAGACGTAATGAAAACGTGATAATATTTATACGCAATTTATTGGCAGACTATTTAACAATTCTGTTTAACAAGACTGTTTCTACAATTTAACAATTNTGGGGGGTGGGGGGAACCAAAACTTGGTCGGCTGTGTTAAGTTGTTTATTACTGGAGGCGCCCTAGTACATATCAATTTAAATAAAACCTACAAATTCAGTGGGCGGGGGGAATGCCCCACCCTGCCCTACCGAAATGACGTTCCTCGGGGTGTAAAGTGGCGTACCTGGCCGACTAAATGATTCAAACACAGCTCCGCCATCGGTTTGAGGACCGTTGAATGACACGAACGCTCACCAAGGTCCACCAGATGAACAGAGTGAACCACTCCACCTGTAGTTATGAACCTATTCAAACTCGGTCAGAATAAAAGATTTGAAGACATGTATAATGGCAGCAATGTCGACAAACTAAGTTCTTTAACTTTAGCTGACGTCAACGTCGAGGTTTCTATACACCTTTATGCCGGGGCTGTGGGAATGGTGCCCGGTATGTGTATATGATACATATATGTTAGTGTAACGTTGAACATAAGTCATCAACAGGTCGAAATTCGTGACAGATAGAGCGTGAAACTTTTGACAGCGACCGGTTTCAAGGCATTCACGTTGGACAATTATATTGAAAAAACGGGTCATGCTGGCATCAGATGACCCGTTAGCACCGAAAGAAAATACCTGTAGGCAGTGGCGTACCCAACAAATTTTGACATGAGATAAAAAAAAAAAAGCATCTTCTTATGGCCAGACGTGGTCGGGAAAATATGGGCATCTGGTGCTCAACTATCTGGGTGAATCGAGCGTCCAGCCAAGGCGTGATTAGTGCTATTAGAGATTTGAAAAGTGTAAGACTTGACTGAGAAGACGAGAGGGTTGAATCAGTTTTGTCACGAAATAACGTTATCTAATAAGCGAACATTCTACGCACCTAATAAGCGAACATTCTACGCACCTAATAAGCGAACATTCTACGCACCTAACAAGCAAACAAGTCTAGCTCTATGGTCATTGGTGCCTTTGGATTTTAGTGCAATAGTTCAATACATTCTTAAGATTAACACCAGAGCCCTACCCAAATCAAAACCATATTAGCAGACGATGGAAAGACGTTATTGGGGTACATGGTGTTACTAATCAGGCATCTCTTCACTCTCCCCCACAACCCACCAATTATCATTACAAATAGGAATAGGGAATTGGTCCAGTGAATTGCTATATCTTAACAATGCTATATCTTAACAATGCTATATCTTAACAATGCTATATCTTAACAATGCTGTATCTTAACAATCTATATCTCAACAATGATATATCTTAACAATGCTATATCTTAACAATGCTATATCTTAACAATGCTGTATCTTAACAATGCTATATCTTAACAATGCTATATCTTAACAATGCTATATCTTAACAGTGCTATATCTTAATAATGTCATATCTTGAATTAAGACAAAGATTTTAAAATATCCATCCAGAGCATGATGAAAGTTATTAATAGCTTGTGCACTTTGTTTAGACCTGGGTTTTTTTTTCAAGCAAGTCATGTTCAAACCAGACAAACAGAGAACTGGCTTTGGTGTCATATCATTAGTCTGGCTATTAATTGTTGAATGAGGGTGGGGTGTTAAGGTAGAAAAAAAAACTTTGACTAGAAAGCCAAATTTTATGACCAAATTTTATTTAATTTAAGTGGAATATTATTGAGGGCTTTTTGGGGTCATTTTAAAATGTAAGCAATTTATGCTCATTGTGTTACCTTTATCCTTTAACATAATTAATCTTTTTACTGCTTCGAACCAACGTGAAATTGAATCATTATTTTCTGGGTTGTGCCGCTGATGAACAGTTGAAATATTTTATTAATATTTACAACATCAACTCCATGATAATCCTTGCATGAGACCATACCGAATAATTTAAAAGAAAGTAAATGAAGAGATGTGCAATCTAAAAGACCAAAGTCAAGAGTTAAGGTGAAAATAGATTTAGATAGAACTAACTAGACATGCCAAAACCCCTTTCCTTTGAAATTAAATTGGTTGCATTATTTTATTTTTTTTTATCGTTTGTTGCTTGTTGTTTTTGCAGCATACAATTTTTAATCTGGAAAGTAATCGTGCTGCATAAAAATGAGAGACCACTATATAATGAAAAATATCAACTGATTAATCATATAATTATAGACTCCACTATTTTTCAACATTGCCCGCCTTAGAGCTAAGACTAAAACAAGAAAGGTCTTGCTGCGAGAGTTCTTGTTTGCGGACGATGCCGCTTTGGTATCTCACACAGCTGACGGCCTGCAGAGCCTTGTATCCAGCCTATCCGCTGCCTGCAAAGAGTTTGGCCTGACAATTAGCCTAAAGAAAACTAACATTATGGCACAGGGCGCTGACTCCTTCCCCACTATCGCCATCTACGACTACGACTTGGATACTGTTGACAGATTCACATATCTGGGATCCAACATATTGAGCACCCTCTCAATGGAGGATGAGATAAGTGGGAGGATAGGGAAGGCCGCAATTGTTATGGCCAGACTGAAGAAAAGAGTCTTACCAAACTCACAACAAGCACTAAGCTGCAGGTGTACCAGGCCTGTATACTGAGCACACTCCTGTATGGATGCGAGTAGTGGACCACATACTCTAACCACGAAAGAAGGCTCAATGGCTTCCCCCTCAGATGCCTGCGCCACATCCTTGACATTAAATGGCAAGACAAAGTCCCCAACACAGATGTCCTGTCCCAAAAAAACATGTGTAGCCTCCCAGCCATGTTAATCCAAAGACGCCTCCATTGGCTTGGACACGTCAAGCGAATGCAACCTGGTCGCATACCAAGGGACGTGCTATACAGCGAGCTGGCGACAGGGAAAAGGTCAGTTGGACGGCCTCGTCTGAGATACTTAGACATATGCAAAAGAGACATGAAGTCGGCCAACATCAACATCTCAAACTGGGAGGAGCTGGCAGAGGATCGATCCTCATGGCGGGGCATCGTGAAGGCAGGATCACTACATGCCGAGGAGCAAAACAGGGCTGAAAAAGCTGCAAAAAAGAGCGAGGAGGAAGGCCGGTAAATACAGCTCCACCGCATTCGTGTGTGGGAAATGTAACAGAGACTGCCATTCGAGGATTGGTCTCACTAGCCACACCAAGAGCTGCAAGCAATAAAGATAATCTATTGTCTCCCGCAGACCGAAAGATGCCATACATAGACTCCACTATATAACGGAAAATATCAACTGATTAATCATATATATATAGACTCCACTATATAACGGAAAATATCAACGGATTAATTATATATTTATAGACTAACTGGAAGTCTTTCATAAATGCTGAATTTTTTAGAGAATCAAAAAAGGCCGTAAAAGAATTATACACTAAGAAATTCCTCAACTGTGATATTGAAGTTAATTTTATGAACTTTTACTTAGACTATGTTTCTATGGTAACCCTCTGCTCAGTTTAACAAAGAAGAAATTGCTTGTTATGTTATTTATGAAAAGAAAAGACACATTTATAAATGTTGAATAAAGATATCAGTACCAGGTAGCTCACCTGTCTAACATGTACTACTACTTTATTGACTGGGTAAATTATCAACTCAGTCAAAATATTAAGCAATTAATCTAGAAAGTACACATTTTAATGACAAAACTCACTTCATTGTGACAATTAAGTGATTCACTTTGAATTTTTTTTTTTGGTGCATTTCATTTATGTTGGTTTTTTGGGGGGGTTTTTCTAAATTAAATAACACATTTTTTACTTTACGCCTAAATTTAACATAAAAGAGCATAGGGCAAAGAGCACAGGGCAAAGAGCATAAGGTATATTTTATTTACATATTAACCCTATCAGGAAAAACACTGAAGTTTGATTATTTCAAAAGACCTTTGAAAAAATTCAGGGGTGATAACTGCTTTTGAAACTTGAACAGAGCAGGAAGAGGTGTTCAAAGACTGTGCCACTAAACGCAATGTTTATTTAAGATTAGCTTTTCAAATATTAACTTCTTTCAAAATCTTTCAACTGATAAACTTTATCATAAAGGAAATGATCTCTAATTTTTTCAAAAAAAAATTTAACAATTTTTTTAGTCTTCAAAAGAATTGTATTACGCCTCTGATTAAAAATGCTTTGGTTTGATTCCAAAATATTAGATCTAACTATTTATCCCTTACAGAAAAAAATCATTTTTTTTTGTTGGTGTTAAGTTATCTTTAACTAAAACTATCAAATTATATTGTTCAGCTAGTAATTTCTTAATTATAGAAGGAAGGCTCTAATTCTAATATATTTTGTTGTTTTTTTCACTCTCAGCATGACATTACTTTATTTTATTTTATTATTGACAGTGATTTTGTCTTTGACAATGAGTCCACAATTAGCCATTGCATTACTTTTGGAGTCCCCATGCCACTTTTTGGTTTTGTCCTGCCCCTCCCAGCATTCAAAATTTAATTTTTTTCCAAATCACAACTTTAGGACCATTACATATCTATGGCCCCCTGCAGCTGCATGCGTTGCAGGGTCCACAATACGGGTTTGAGTGGACCACAAAAATTTTTTACAAAATATTACTACAGTATTTTCTTAACATTTAGTAATTGAAGCTAGTAACCAACATTCTTATGAATATGATACTGATATTGACATAGTAGGCACAGCCTAATCATAGCCTTATGCCTTATGAATTATTAATATTTTAAATTATTTAAATAAAAGTTGGTTAATTATAATTCACCCTACTTGCTTCTGTTTTATTTATCATATTCATATTTTTACTTTATATTTCTATAGGATCATTCATATTTAGAATAAATATTATATTATAATTTTCATAGTTATTCATTGGTCTCATAATAATATATAATGGAAATTTCTGAAATGTGTGAGCCTACTAGTAGATTAGAAGTTATAATAATAATAATAAATAAAAATAAAAATACAAGTTGGTCTACTTTATTTTTATAAATATAACATAAATTATAATTATTAAATTAGCAATTAAATAAAACTCAGTAAATTTAAAATATTAGACAGCCCTGCATGCAAAATTTAAAAATTAAATGAGTGAAAGTGAATAAATGAAATTAAATAAGTAAGACAATTGTATTTAATTCCTTTAAAAACAATCTGATCCCTACTCTAAACTATACTACAATTCATAAGGCCAAGGCATAATAATTAATTTAGTGTAACTTTAGGCCTAATTACTATTAAATTTATATACGGAACCACATTATGGTTTTTAATTATTTATTTTTAAATGACTCGGCCGCTCAATCCATCTATCTCCTACACTACTCCTACTCTTCTAGTTCCAGCAATATGTGGTTATACTAAACTAAGATAAAGAACATCAGTGTTCATTTATCATATCCTTGAGGCTTTCATTATCCCATACACACTCATTGCTGTTTTATTTTTCATTTCAAAGTGGAGCAAGACAGACGGCGATGAAATAGTGAATAGCGAAGAAGAGGAAAAAACGCTAGCTTTTTTTTTTTTTTTAAGCAAGTCGGGCGCGCTGAAAATACAACAATTAATTAAAATATCAGTACTTACCATTAGATCCAGCAAGAAACACAATAAATATGAAGAAAATTGCCATATTTTCAGAAATATAGCAGATCCCTTAGAATTTGTGAAGCATTATTATTTTAACCATTGATGTTCCTGTGAGATTCTTTCGCTAAAATGAACAAGACACTGGTTACGATTTTCGCTCAGCTTCAGCATCTGCTAGGCTGAGTAGGCGCATGCGCAAGAGGCATTTGTCGGTCTGTTCCGTCAACAATGTCAAAGGCGTAGCTCGTCGTGTTTCAAGCTTTAAAACCGATCAATAAATCAATTAAACTCTTTTTTTTTTTAAATATTAAATTTTGTTAAATATTAAATTTAAAAAGAACACATCTTTGCTTTTTACTACTTATATGTTGTTTCGTTTTTTTAAAGAAATATTGGGACAAGATTTCATTAGACTAGGCTTCAACTAGAGGTGACAGGAGTAGGAGTCGTCAGGAGGAGATTAATTTAAATTCATAGTAATCATAGTCATAGAAATTATAAATATAATATAATTAACAATCTTAAACTCGCCAAACACCATTTAAATTAAATAAATTAAGGTTAGGTTTAGAATTTAGTTTTGGTATGCCAACTAAACTAAGTAAGTTGGCATTAGGCCTAATTCATTAAAAAAGAAGAAAGTGTAACGCATAACTTAGGACTTCGCGCATAATCATAATGAGAAGAAGAATTTCTTAGACATTAGCCTAGAAAACGAACTAGCCTACCAAACGTGAATTTATTTATAGTAAATAAGTAAGAGTAGTAAATTTGGTATGATTTAGAGAGTAGCCTTAGTTAAAGCCATGGCTGTAGGAATATGAATCTTGTACTTGAACAATTACTATTATTATTATTATATCTATAGTTGTAGTAAAAATTCAATCAATGACTACATTGACATTATGCTTTAAATTTAAACAAAAGGTCTATTTAAAAAAAATGAATTTAATTACATAAAAAAAATATGGAGGTGGCTTTGGACAAATTTGACAAGTGATAGCCAAAATAAAATAACGTCAACAATTCTATTTCTCTTTAAGATTAAAAAAAAATTTAAAAAAAAAACAACTTGAAATGTGTTTCAAAATTGTGTAAATTTTAACTGCTATGAAAATTCGTATAATTTCAATTCTTTTTTACAACACTGATGGTGCGTTATTGGGCCTTAGATACTACCATCTGCTCCTCAATACAGAAAAAGAAGAAAATGAGTGTTTGTTAAAAATACAGAGAGATGTGATGACAACTATTGCACACCTAGAAAATGTGATGACAACTATTGCACACCTAGAAAATGATGATATTTTAAGTGCTCTTTGGTTAGACTAGACAAGGATCTCAGTCGGTTCTTAACTAATATTAATACGGCAATGATAAATTATCAGTTTCTATATGCTGTTGCAAAAAACTCAGCTTATCAATGTGAGGATTTAACACCAAAAAAAAATAACTTAGAACAAATTATTTTTATGACAACCGTCATTACCTTACATATTGTTTTATTGGCCACCATAATTACCTCACATAGGCGCCACCATAATTACCTCACATAGGAGCCACCATAATTACCTCACATAGGAGACACCATAATTACCTCACATAGGAGACACCATAATTAACTCACATCTAAAAAACCTTTATACATCTAATTGCTATTTACTAATTGATTTGTATTCACTGCTGAATCTTGGCCAGAAATAAAGTCCCGGCAATAATATTTTAATTGATATTTTGACTCTTTGACATTGTTGGGAATTTCAACATAAACATGTTACCTCCCACCCAGAACTGTTGCTTGACATTTGAGGCTCCCTTCTTCTTTTTGGTTTTGTGCCCACATTTGATCGCTTTCCCCACATCAAAAGTTTGGGCTCCTTATACGTTAAATGTTCAAGACCCCTTACTTATGGCAGGCCAGCACAACATGCGGGCCGCATGCGGCCCGCCAGCACCTACTTTGTGGCCCGCGAAGTAACGAAATATTCTTTATTCTTATTATTTTCTTAATAGCTTTCCCCCTGACCTATTTTCTTTTGGCCCGCACAAGTTTTTTCATAATGTATTACGGCCGCCTTATATTTTGAGTTGTGCGGGTCTGGCTTGTGGTATTACTTACGCTTATGACTTGTTATGGAAGTTCAGCCGCTGGAGTTGCAAGGCCCACACTGCCACCACCTTCCTTTCATTTTCATCCAGTTCCTTCACAAACCAGATCCAAAGAAAATTGGAATCGTGGTATTTAAGATCTGCAATTTAATATCGGAGTAGTTTGATTTATTTTATTTTTTATTTATTTTTAAGGATTTACCTTAAGGTCATACTAAGAGAGACAACTAATGTTATAAATTTAGAATTGTTTCTGAACAACTATAGCGCTGCTCTCCCTTGTGTAAGAATGTTATGACTTAGTAGTAGACAATAAAGCTTTTTTCTTTTCTTTGTATGTGAACAACCTCAGCGCTGCATTCCCTTGTTAATTAATTTTCATTACTAAACAATAACGATTTTATTCTCTTTCTAGAAGTTTCAATGAATATACTGATAAATTGAATCATTTTGACAACGACCACTGAGACCCATTGATTTCTCAATGTTTATAAAAATGACAACTTAAAATTAAAAGTAAGATTACTTTAATTATAAATTATACAAATCACCTTACAAATTACGGCATGTAGCCTGTCTGATTTCCTCAATGCTTGTCAATTGTGGAACACCCACCTCTGAACATCAAAAACAAGCTTCCAGACAGTTGGGCTACTACTACCGGTACTTTTGTTATCTGTTGTCATTGTACTTCATCGTACTGACCATTGGGTTACTATGGTCGTACTTTTGTTAGCTGCTGTAATGTACTTCATCGTTCTGACCACTGGGTTACTACTACCACCGTACTTTTGTTAGCGGTTGTCATTGTACTTCATCGTACTCACCATTGGGTTACTACCATCGTACTTTTGTTAGCTGCTGCAATGTACTTCATCGTTCTGACCACTGGGTTACTACCGCAGACAAATGGGTGGGAAATTTTACACAGTGGTCAGATGGTTGATTTTATTTTTAGGGGGGGGGGTGAGGGGATTAAAGTTGACAGTTATCAAAATCAATGTCTTGTTAAAATCTTTGTAGCAATGGAAATTGTTCATCTCTGTCATTGGTATTGACAACTTTAGCCAAAAGATGGGAACACAAAAGTTGCTTTCATTAAGTGGGGTCGGGCAAGATCTAAGAAATATGGTCCCTCGGGATCTTGTTACATGGCTCCCAGCAAAGCGTAGCCAGCAGGGGTGAAGATGTACCTGCTCGTGGTTTTGTTTTTGTTTTTTTGTGGGTTTTTTTTTTTTTTTTGGGGGGGGTGGGGGGGGGTATAACAACAGTATTATTTTTTAAAATATCTTTTACTTGCAAACCCACGGATTTTGTCCGAGCACAATTTTTTTGTTGACACAGGTGACTCGCTCGGTTGATCTGCTGCCACGTGCTGACCTATGAGGTCGAACCTGAGGTGATGACGACACAAGAGTGACAGCTGCGGTATGCTGGGTCGTGCGATCGGGAGGGGGGGGAGTGAAGGAGGGTTGGGTGGTAAGTGGTGGGGAAATGACACGTGATCCTCTCGCTCTGGTTAGTCGGCTGCTTCAACTGAGTCGTTGATATAGAGTGTGTGTGTGTGTAGATACGGCTATTTGAATGTTAATTTACCGTTTCAACCAGTCTTTGATAAATAACCATTTTAAACAGTTTTTTTAAACATATTTGTAAAATCGTATCCTGAAATTTGATCGAAAGAAATATCGTCGACGGAAAATTGATCGACAGAAATTTGATCGATCGGAAATTTGGTCGAATCTATTTTTCAGTTCACACGTTAAAATTTTGCTTCAAAATTTCTTTTTGACAGCATCCTTTTGTTTGACTCTGTAGCATAATGCGTTCAAAAAGAAATTTGACGAACATTTTAACGTGTATTTTCCGTCGACGAGATTTCTTTCGATCAAATTTCCGGTAACCTTGTAAAAAGTACTTTAATATTAATAACTTTGCTTTTTTCGTGTGGGCCTGTGTGGCAAAATCTTTGGTAGACTAATTGACCCACTTCCCGTCATCCTATTGAGATGAGACTCGTCCCCACCGATAGCAATAACAGATCCCCCGTCCCCCACCCCACCCCCCCCCACCCCCCCCCCCAAATGTATATAAAGGGCGTATAAAGGATTTATATGAAAAAAACTTTTTTTTCTATGGGTTGTGTAATTATAAATTATTTTACTGCTCCGAAACTTTCTCCACACGAAGAACCCTAAGCCACTTATTGGACAAAACTATTTAGTGAAGGTTTGTACACGGCGTACATCCCCAGCTCTTTTCGCACTCTAAACTGAACCTCGACTCTTCATTTTGATCTCCTTTGTGAAGTATAAGAATTCACCACTACTGTGTATCAACCATTGAAACCCACAATGTTATTTAGACACACGTCATGTGTGAGGCCATAACTCAAATCAGGAACGAAAAGTGGTGGTCAGGACTATTTTACCCAAATCTTACAAAGATAACGTACTAAACATTTTCTGACTTACTTATCTGTTACCAACGGCCGTGAAACGACATGATTGACAGGTGAGATTACATGAAACTTTTAACTGAGACCGGAGTTCTTCCCCTTTAAGTCATGGACAATGCTACTGGTAGGCAGTTGAAGAAACAATCCACCCCAAAAAAAAAAACTAATGTAAATGGGACATAGAACAAACGTCTTGACTTTGAGAGCGCCTGGAAGAAAAAGAAAACCCGTTCCGGTATCTCTCAAGGTCTTTGCTCTAACAGTCTAACTCAGTTTTAGGATTACAAGTTGGACCACAAGAAAATACTAAGTAGATGTAAGTAGATATTTCAAATTTGTATATATATACATGTTTCATATTTATCACAGCTTATTTACTCTCCACGTTCGAATAATACAGAGGTTGTCAAAAGAAGAAAATTTTAATTCAGTAATATTTTGTTCATCAGTATTTATCGCTATTAATTGATCTCCCGTAATTTCATCACCAGCTAGTATATATGTATATTTTTTTAGCGATACTATGACGTCAGACGATGGTTACAAAGACTGGAGCCTGCTCCATGAACCGAGTGGAGCACTCTTTGACCCCGTCAAGGTACGCCGCGTCTCACCAGCTAACTGGGCAGATTTAAATAAATGAAAGGGCTTAACTGGGAGTCTGCAGCTACCCGGATGGTAGGTGTGGTGACCACCACTTGAAATATTTGCCATACAGATCCCTCCCTGTTAGCATCACCGCTGATTGACATTGTTTACACTGTACATTTACTATCAGATGCTATGAAATATCCCCTAGAAGAAAGAGACGTGCACTGTTGTAACCATGGACCAGACGCAGCTAGAAGAGACGTGCACTGTTGTAACCATGGACCAGACGCAGCTAACTCAAACCATAGAAGAGACTTGCACTGTTGTAACCATGGACCAGACGCAGCTAGAAGAGACTTGCACTGTTGTAACCATGGACCAGACGCAGCTAACTCAAACCATAGAAGAGACTTGCACTGTTGTAACCATGGACCAGACGCAGCTAACTCAAACCATAGAAGAGACTTGCACTGTTGTAACCATGGACCAGACGCAGCTAA
>CAXITT010000535.1:83045-114596 GCA_964033795.1 Lymnaea stagnalis | reverse complement strand
AAAAAAAAATTTAGGAAAGGGTTTCAACTTCAAAATCAAACTCTAACCATTTAACTTTATATGGTTGATTTTCTCGTGTTATCATTAGGACCCCCCACGCCCCACCCCCAACTTTCCCAATTTCTCGGAAATGGATTACCCACCCCCCACCCCGTTCCCTCTAGTTACGCTCTTAGTTCGAATTTTTCATAGCCTTATCCTTGTCACCACAGGACAAGCGAGAGTGGGGCGAGTACAGGCTGACACAGGAAGACATTGCCACGTTTCAAAGAGATGGGTTCATCAACCACGTCAAAGTCCTCTCGGAGGAGCAGTGCGATCGCATCCTCCACGACTACCGATTGTTCATGGTGAGTTGCGGTTTTTTTTCTTTGTTTTTTTTTTTTGTTTTTTTTTATAATGTTAATGTCAAGCTCATATGGGCGAATCCAGCACGGCAGGGGCACAGTATTTTTTTTAATAAAAAGGTAATCATATTTTTTTTTACTGACATGCGCCGGTCACAATGTGACGTTGGTGTGGACTGCGCAGGATGAAATCACAATGCCTGGGATGTTTTTCTTTAGGACTATGAGCTGGTTCCCCAGACGGCAAACTGCATCTCTCCAAGCACCCGGATAGCCCAAAGGAGCACCATACAGGGATGATACAGCTTGGCACCAGTTGCATTAATGTGTCCTGGTATTGATTCTCTTGGATGAGTTGCCATCCAGTGTTAACGGGTCCCATCCACCCGGGGCTGCTGGTACTGTTTTTGCTTGACTCGGTTTTTGGTTCGTTCAGTTTTCACCCCTCGACCACCGAGTCACCCAGATTATTTTATAATCATAAATATCAATATATCTAAAATGACATTTTTCATCTTCCCATCTTAAACTTCAACGCTCATTATGCCCCTTCCCCCCCCCCCGCCCCAACCGAGGTTAAGTTACTGAACTTATAAAGCGTGAGACATAGGTATGATGAGTGCAAGAGGAAAAACAGTTTTCAAAAGCATTCAACGCTCCTTTTGCCCCCTCCCCCCCCCCCCGCCCCAACCGAGGTTAAGTTACTGAACTTATAAAGCGTGAGACATAGGTATGATGAGTGCAAGAGGAAAAACAGTTTTCAAAAGCATGTTTTCAGTCCGCATTCATTGATTTAATTTTGTTGGGTAATCGCGCGAGAGCAGAGGAGAGTGTTTGCCCCAGCCTGCCCTATCGCGTGACGTAGATCTCACCATTGATCTATTCGCAGCTAAATATGTCATTAAACAAGCGCTAAAGTTTTATTCGCTCTGTTTATATTCTTTATGAGATGACAGCGGTATTGGATATATTATTCTTTATGTTATTAGATATACGATTATTAATGCTATTAGGTATAAGACTGTTTATGCCTTATGCTATTAGATATATGATTATTTATGCTATTAGATATATGATTATTTATGCTATTAAATATATGATTTTTTTTATACTATTTGGGTAAAAACTCCATTGAACTTTAACATCTCACCTCTTGCTACAGGATAACAACGAAAGACCACCCAACATGGACCTTCTGTACGAGTACCACAAGAACCAGTCAGGGGACGACAACAACGTACTCATGCACGCCCTTGGTCATTGGAGAGTTACGGCCCTGTTTCACGACTTGGTTTTCTTACCCTCAGTTATTGTGAGCGGCTTCAACTCCCACTGATTTATTCTATTTTACCAGAGCAACAGTCTAGAATATCCAGAGCAACAATCTAGAGCAACAGTCTAGAGTGTCTAGAGTAATAGTCTAGAATGTCTAGAGTAACAGTCTAGAAAGTCCAGATCAAAATTCTAGAATGTCCAGAGCAACAGTTTAGAATGTCCAGAGCCAAATTCTAGAATGTCCAGAGCAACAGTTTATAATTTCTAGAGCAACAGTCTAAAATGTGCAGAGCAACAGTCTAGAATGCCCACAGCAACAGTCTAAAATGTCCAGAGCAACAGTCTAGAATGTCAAGAGTAACAGTCTAGAATGCCCACAGCAAAAGTCTAGAATGTCCAGAGCAAGTCTAAAATTTCCAGAGGAATAGTATAGAATGTCCAGAGCAACAGTCTAGAAACTAGATGTGAAAATATCGAGGCTATACTTTGGCATTTGTGTGTCTGTTATTAATCATTTTGATGAGTATTTCCTACCCCCATCCCCTCCGTTTGTCGTGGTCAGAAGTATTTATCGTATTTTAACATTTTATAACTCCTCCAAAATATCACTAGCTGATTTTTTCTTTAAACTTTTCTCATTTCACACGATCAAATTTTCGTCAAATTTCTTTTTGATTGAAAGCACTATTTTCGTTTTTCTAAAAAATTGACTTAAATTGGATCGTGTGAACTAAGCATAATCTCCATCTATTACAAATTGTATTACGCCAATTGGTTCATATTTTGTGAATGTGTTGTAGTGATTAGTGGTGACCTAATTAACGATGTGGTTGTCTCCTGTAGGTGAAAGTCTCCCAGTTATTAAGACCAGGCTCAGAAGAAGATACCAAAGTTCGATTCTGGCACGATCAGTTGTTTGCTAAGCCCGCTAGACATGGGGGCGTGGTGGCATGGTAGGTCAACACACACACACACACACACGTAGCCGTCTTGCATTTTGTTGCATAATCTCCAGCCCATTGACTCAGATTCCAACTCCAGCCACTAGGTACACCGACTGACCCCTAGACTCCAGCTCAAGCCATTGGGTGTTCGACTGACTCCTAGACTTTAACAAGCCATTGGGTGTCCGAGTGACTCCAACCCAAGCCATTCATTTGCTGTCCGACTGACTCCAACTCAAGCCATTAGGTGACCGACCGACTCCTAGACTCCAACAAGTCATTGGGTGTCCGACTGACTCCTAGACTCCTATTAGTTGCAGTGTCTCTAAATGTATTAGTACGCTGCAAGAGAGTATCCAGAGATTCTATTGAGAGCGGGGGGGGGGGGGGGGGGGGGGGGGTAGTTTGACTGCGGTCAAGTCCGTGAAAGGTCACTGGGTAGAAAATATAACAAAGTAAGTTAAGTATTTATTCTGTGTTCCCACTTTATTAACCTCTGTGCCCTGCACTATAAATTTATCTGTATTTTTTGTGCCTATAAGAAGGTAGAAGGTTGTGTTTAAAAAAAAATTAACACCGAACTTCACAACTATTTTCTCAAGGCACCAAGATTACTCCTACTGGACCAGAACGAGGCCAATGCAACATTTAACGGTAACATTTCTGCCATACGGCTTAGGTATTAAGTTGAGATCTTATTTTAAGTTGAGAGCTTTAGGAGTCACTTTTTAAAGATGATTTCATTTATCATCTTTACAGGAATATTGTGTTTCTCCGTTTCATAATAACCCGATGACCATATCGTGTATTTTCATTGACCTCTGCAGGTCCACATTGCCTTAGAAGACCAAACAGAAGAGAATGGCACAATCCAATACATCCCTGGATCACACAAGTATGGATTAACCATAAAATGTCTCTGTGTGTGCTTGCCAGCGCAAACTAACTGTTGTTGTAGACATTTGACAATGCTTTGTATCAATGTTTGACTTTAATGGCGTTCATAATTAACGGCTTACAGACCGGTATTTGATCGCGTTTTCTGAAATGTAATTAATAAACCATTGTACAAGACAGTAAGATAAACTTGCAGACAATTGTTTCAGGTGGACACGAGATGGTCAGCCCCTCCCTGTTCTAGATTTCAACTTTAAAGATATGGAAGGGATCAAGGTACACATCTCCCTTATATAGATTGGACTGAATCAATGATCTACTGAGTGAAATCGAAAACACGCAAAGACGTTATAGCTAAGGGGGACAGATTTCCCTGGGCGCCAAACTAGTTAGGGGCTCCAAAATATGCTTCTTTAAAATTTTATTGATGAAAATAATGGGTTTGAGAGTTGAAAAAAGAAAGGAAGGCGCTTTAAAATGAATCTTGTCCCTGGGCGCCAAAAGCTCTTTCTACGCCTCTAGAAGACACGTTTAGCTAGATATATTTTGATCGTTTCCGAAGTAGGGACAATCGATCAAATACTCGTCACGATAAATAGTCCTGAGACATACGCCACCTGTCAAGAGATATCCAGGCACCCTGACCGTACTCTGACAATACCCTGATCGTACCGGGGGGGGGGGGGTGGGGGTAGGCAAATTGCTCCAAAACTGTCTCCACTTTTTATGTCCCACCTTTTTTTGTGGTCCACCTCCGGGTATTCCAAGGTGGGGTCCTCCGGGTATTCCAAGGTGGGGTCCTCCGGTATTCCAAGGTGGGGTTCTCCACGTTGCCTCCCTAGTGAGGCTTGGTATGGATTTTCTGAGCACGAGGTCGATCCTATCAGCCATTATCTAATAGCTAAATGATGCTATAATTTATTGAAAAGAATTAAACAACCTCTAAAAACAAAGTTTTTTAAAATAAATCCTTTGTATGCATTTTTTACTATTAAAATTAATATTCTAATGTCCCACCCGCTATTACACCGCAGATTTATTTCACCAAAAAAAAAAAAAGAAACTATAACGCATCAAACGCACTTGCGATAAATCTTTGTTTAGACTCATTTCATTTAACGCAGTTCTCTGGAATTGGGGGGGGGGGGGGGGGGGGGGCTAAAAATTTGAACGTTTCGGCTCGATAATTTGATGGAAAGTGGGTCAGTTAGCCGTCCGAAAATGTTGCCCTAAAATCTAAACGTATATAAGAGAAGTTAAAATAAAGGATTTACACAAAATGATTTATTAAATAAAATGTAAGTGTTATCTTAAAAAAAAAAAAAGATGTGTCATTTTATAATTTTCTATTAATTTTAGGTGCGTGATAATAATCATCTACTATTTATTCATCAGACCATCTTAACACCTGAAGAACTCGCGCACTTCAAACCAGTCCCGGCCAATCTGAAGAAAGGCGAGGCGACCTTTCACCACGCTTTGTCAGTACACGGATCTTATGGAAACAGGCAAGGCCCTGGGGTATCTTTTTAAACGTGCCTATACATTTTAGTTTTGAAAGTATTGAAAACATTACAATCCAAAAAAAAAACAAAAAAAACCGGCACCGACATTTTCTACAAAGTTACAATGAAATGATCAAACCTTTTTTTCTTCCTCTCACTGGCGTAACAAAGGTTGTTGCAAGCGTCTGTGCTAAGAAAAGGTTTGCGCCTCTGACACATCAACACCTTTTTAAAACAAACGCACTCTCACAGACAAGGTGGTTTTCTTTTTGTGTTTTTTTTTGGTTTTGTGTGCAAAGGAAATGAATACGAAATTTGTGATACATTCACTTATTCACGAACAAATAATTCAAAGAGAGAAGAATATTTTAATGTGTCTAAAAGTAAAACAAGCTTTTAAAACAGAAATTATAACAAGAAGCAAAACGAGGGAAAAAAAAGAAGAAAAAGAAAAAAAATCAACATATTGTTTGGTCCATCCTGTTCCCAAATTATCATCCTTAACTCTTAGTACTAACCCGCTTGTTATGCCTTAAGTACCACCACTGTCACTGCAAGGGTTAGTCCCACCGGGTGGAAAAGGAAAGGGGGGGAGGGCAGGTCAAGCGTTTAGCTGACCTCTTTCTTATAAAAAAAAATTAAAAAAAAACACAACAAAAACTGTATTTGGCCGTAAAACAGCTCCTACAAATAAAGTTTGAAATAGTTCCACCTGTAGTTTTAACAGTAACTGTAAGTTTTATCACAAGACACGAAGAACACTTTCCATCTACCCTTTCCTGTAAACGTCTCTTGTTAAAATGTTGCTCTGTCATCTTCACACAGGTCGGAGCAGCCGCGAAGGGCAGCAGTGTTGAACTACTTCGCTGACGGAACCAAAAGTAACACTGATGAAGAGTTACTCTCAGGAAGCAGAATACCAAAGGTTTTTTTTTTTTAAAATACTCTTTTAACTCTGCTATTTTTAGGAGATCTTTAATATGTTTTCAAACTCGTTTAAATTAGCGAATTGTTTATAACTGAGAAAAAGGGGGGGGGGGTATGGTTGCAAAGACTTAGGATTGTCCCCTAATCTATATCAAATCGACCTCAACTGCTTGGGTAGTCGAAATACGGGGGCCTCTTTAGGTTACGACACCTCTGTCATAGCCGCCCCACTCATACAAAATAGAACCCTATGCCCCAGTCGCGGCACTGAATGGCAGCCCCGCCATTAAGAATGTTAACTCTGAACGTGTATGTTGATGAACGTACCGGTACGTAACATTGGTCAGCTTTGGTGGCACCGTTGACACAAGTAACGATGTCTGTATCGATATATTCCAGGGTCAAGTAATGGGAGGACAACTCTACCCTTTGGTCTATGACCCAGTCTGGGCGAAGTGAACCAACCAACAGTGAGACCTGCAATATGCAGTGAAACCAAGAGACAGTAAGATACAATAAGACGTGGAGAGAAAGTGAGACCTGCAATGAGACGATATTATTTACTATTTCCTTGGTGGTTAGTACAGCTCTGAGTGATACTTTCATACAAACATATTCCTAGGTCTGTGGATCCAGTACTATTAAAATACAATTTGAATTAGGAGTTTTATAAACTGGAAACATTTAAAATATGCTCAGGAACTTTCCAATAAAAATCAATAAATAAAACTAAATTATAATATTTTTTTTAAATGTGTATATCATCAAGTTATTTTTTCCAGATTCAGCCTTACCCAAGGGACAAAACCACGTAACGGTAGACTCTATTTAATCGTGACATTAGAAAGGTATCACAGTTAACAACACTCCATATTGCTTTGGCCTTTTTCATACAATTGAATTTATCAGCCATCACTAAATTAGCTGAAAACCTTATATTGGTATCTTACATAGAGGTTCTTAACCAGAGGTACCTGCAACCCTTGGGGGGTGGGGGTGCAGGAGGCACTGTCGTGGGGTATGAGAAGACCCAGAAGAGTCAGGTTTACCCGAGTATAGAAAAAACATGAAGAAAACTTAACGAGAGACGAATGAATGAAAATACAAAACAACCAGCACACAATGTGTGTTCATATTTAAATTGAAATATATTCTTATTTGTCAGGTATGTACAAGACCAATCAGTGGTTCAACATGCCAGAACTGTCAGCACAGTTACAATCATAAGGCAGCAGCTTTCAAATGTCAAGATTGAAAAATGAAATTAAATGTAAACAAAAAAAAACTTATCATAGTTTTAATGACATTATCAAGGGCTGAAATTAATTTTTGAGATTGAAAAATAATTATATATATATATATACGGTACATATGTTTTAGCCATATTTTCTTACTTTAAGACTTCATCAAATCAAAATAAAATATTTGAACATTTCACACACCATCCATTCTTCAATGACACTGTTAGAGCAATCCATCAGCCACATATGACAGTTTCAAAAAATGTATATAACATGTCTAAGATGTTATTTCCTTTCATTTCTATAAATATATGATGGACATTGACCATCTAAGGTTACAAAAGAAAAGCAGAAAGAAAATTGTCAACTTGGCAATAGGGAAAAATAACAAATTTAATATTACTTACTCCAACCCCCCCCCCCCCCTAAAAAAAAAAAAAAAAAAAAAAATTTCCAACCTGAAAAAAAGAAAAAAAAAAAAATTTAAATTTACTCCCCCCCCCCCCCCCCCCCCCCCAATGATTCAATAAATATACAACACCACCACAATTCACTCTTAACATTATATTATGGGTATTCAAATCCTAAACATATTTATATAATTCTCTTTTGTAGCTACCACCTCTAATGACTTTTTAAACACAGCAAAAATTTAAAAAACAAAAACAACTAAATTTTGGTAATGAAGGTGTACATTATGAATTTGAATGTACATTACACTATGAATGACAGCACACTATGAATGACAGCACGCTATGAGTGACAGCACACTATGAGTGACAGCACACTATGAATGACAGCACGCTATGAGTGACAGCACACTATGAGTGACAGCACGCTATGAGTGACAGCACACTATGAGTGACAGCACACTATGAGTGACAGAGTGACAGCACACTATGAGTGACATGTTAATAGATGGCCGAATGAGCTGCTGCCTAACTTACCAAACAATGGCAAACATCAAAATAAACACAACTCCACATGATGGCATTAAGACTTATCTAACAATAAGTTGCATACCAATTTGTATAGAGGGCAAGGACTCAAGTGAGTTATCTGTCTATTCTAGGCTTGCAGTTCATTATGTGTTAATGAGAACCAAATGGCTACTGTTGCTCCCATCTCTGACGAGAGAATTACAAAAGTAATGTCTATGAATGATGACATCTTCTGATTCTGGCTTGATCATACTTCATGACGTTAAACCAAGCAAATCTACTAGCTGGTCTCTTTCATCAGCTGTGGGTGGTCATTAAATATTTTCATTACCGGTACTGAACTAGTACAAAAATAAAAACCAATAGTAACTGAATATACCTAGAGAATATCTGCTAAAAACCTTCACTTGAACCCCTAGAAGCAGACCAAAGGATTGTTACAGAAATCTACCCATAATAAAGACATCAGTGAGTTCTTTCATGGAATGAATAATAATGAATTGAGCCCATGGTACAACATTACTGTTAGGATCCTAAGAAGAAACATGGTGCTACAATAATGAAAAGGAGTTGAAATAAGATATTTCAGAAAGATACATTTAAATAATGAAACAGCTTGGTCATCATAAGTTTAAAATTCCTGTATTTTTCATGAATACTTGGTTTTAATAGAGAGGTATCGAATCGTCTTTCCTTGGGAGTTAAAATTCTAAGTGAAAACTCAGGTAAAGAAAAAAAAAAAAACTGGCCAGAAAATGTATGAAAAAAACCCCAACTACCCTCATATATCAGGGGCATACCCACAAGGAGACGGGGTCAGGTTCTATTAAATTTGAATGTAACAATGTTACTGACACAATAAAAAAAAAACCCACTTTGATCAAAATTCTAAAGGTTTAAATTTGGGATGATGAAAATTTTCAGAGATTGAAATTCTAGATACATGCCCACTGTCTGTGCGGACTAATCTGAGAGTAAGAAAGCTTTGCCTATCTCTTCTGTGCGGACTAATCTGAGAGTAAGAAAGCTTTGCCTATCCCTTTGTCTCTAAAATGTCCAGTCTCTACACATCAATGTTCAATTTTTCAAACTGCTATTTGACAGTTTTACATTATAGCATAATAATATATTATATTGACAAAAACAAAAATGTATGGGGTAAATCATTGGTAACCATAAAGATGACAAAAATGTATTTGAATTTCAAACAAAAAAAGGGAAGGACTATATTTTTTCAAAGGAATGTACAGAGATAACAATATACAAGGTGTCATAAAACTAACACATCGTGTTACATATCTCACTGACATGAGCATCAGTTACAGGCAGCGTACACTCACACATCATTCTGTACATAAAGTTGTCATCTATGGCAACAACATACGAGTGACCAAATGGAATAGGCACCATGTTATATATACATTATGTTATTTGTTATAGAAACCTTGAAAAGGGTATTTGAAAACATGTTCAGAGAAATTTTAGGGTGACTTGTGTATCATATGATACTGGGTAGAAGAAAACAAGATTTAGACAACACTCCCTACCTCCACATCTCACGTGGCACAATCAACAAAACACAAGCCACTGGATACCAGGCCAGTAGATACAAAGATCGTGTAATTTGTGAATAAACCTAAACTATCAAATTGCTTTCTTGTTTGCACTGAGATGGCCATTTTATAGAACTAATTCTTTTAGGTTAAGGAATTAATATTTTCATTATGAGATCAATATAGGCTTCTATAAAAATGGCTAAGAAAAGCTCACCCTAGCGGACACGAACTCTAGCCACACCACTGCCTTTTAAAAAAAATAATTAAGTAAAGTTTGTCAAACTGAGGCATGCTGCCATTTATAAATCAAATATTAGGAATCTTTGTTAATCTGAAATATTTCATGCTTTATAAACTTATAACAAAAACCTAAACAAAAATTCTGTTTTGATTTCATCACCAGTTACATGTAGGCATGATATATTGAAGTAAGAAAGAATATTACTGACATATCAGCTTCTTCAAAAGTTAGAGATCTCTTATAACTGAGAAAAATGTCTTGGCAATATGAAAGTAGAGAACAAATTTGGAAAAAGATGATGTTCGTAAATTGTAATTGGACAATAATAAAGCTAAATGCAGGACAAAGAGATGATGATGTAACAATTTGAGTACAGACAGTTCCAGAAAACTTCCCTTCTATTCAAAGTACCTCTCATTTCTTAAGTTGATATTTGGAGAACATGCAAGTATTGTTCAAAATAATGTCCGCAGCTATTGGACAGTGACTGCTACAGATTTTTAATCAAAATAACTAGATTAGTTTTTTTCAAATGGCGCTAGTCTGTGTGCCACGAGAGCTATCAAGCAAACAGAAAACTGACATCTAAGGTTAGGGTACAAATTTTTGTCTGTTGAAATAAACAACCAAGAAAAGGCTCAATTTAATGGCAAACGTTTCCATTTCTACAACCCCTCCAACTGATTACCGGTATCTGCTAATTCTCAAGACTGACAAACATAAGTGAGAAATGTCAAAGTGATTTTAACGGCTGGTCTCTAGAACATCACCAAAATGCAGTGAAAGACAAAAAATGCTCTTAAAAGAGGCAAAGACAAGCAGGGCTAGTATTACAGCCAAACATTCATTTGACAAACACAAAATTGGAATCAGTACAGGGCCTTCACTTACATAACCAGGATCCAAAGCCAAGAGATGTTATGTAGCGATATACATTACAAATACTAATAAAAATACTCAACCTTTATAGCTGATAACCCTACATAAGCAACTTAAAAATACCTTTGTAGTTTTTTGTTTTTTAAATCAAATAATTTAATATATGAAATCATTTTTTAGTCCAAAGATTTGCACCAATAAACAAAATAAAATGTAAAGTAGGGGCTGAAATTATTTTTCGCGCACACATCTTAAAATAGCCATTTTTGAAGAAAGCAGCTTACACACATATTCATTCCATATTTTCATTCGAGTATGAAAATACTGGGGAAAAAAATGTATCAATGGGCAATTATAAAATAAATGAGCTGCTGTAAAAGTTCCGACCCTTGGTCACATACATGGCATTTCTCCCATTGCCTTTTTGGTATCTTGATAAAACTTATATCAAGATTCCATGGACAGTTAAGAAATCCCTGTACAAGCCACTAATGGACAGTTGCATATTAAATTATTGGATCAAACATAAAAATTGAGACAATCATTGTATATACATGCTGTGCCAATACACTTATTGCCTGTATGAAGTTGAGGGGCTCACATCAGCTGTTCACTTGAGCTCATCATGAGGCACATTGTATTAGGTCAATGGGATTACATTTGTTACATAATGAAATATCCTACCATTCACAAAACACATCTACTCATGGAAACATTATGTCATATGGTCTTTCATTAATGCTATGTGATCAAATTCACTACCTAGACACCATGATGGGATTATATTATAATCATATGGGAAAATATACACAAAAAAAAGGGCAGCCTTTCCATATGAAATAAATAAATGTTCAATAACTACAATAACAAAAATAGCCAACTGAATCATATCTCCATGGTCAAAACTTTGAAAGCTAAGAGAGATAAAAATCTACACCTTGCAAAACTACCCATAAATACTAATTTCAAACAAAACATTTAAAATAAGATGTTTATTTTTTCTTTCATATTGCCATTGAGGTATGCCTAAATTCCTAATGACAGTCAGCTGTATACTTTTTGACTTCTGGGAATAGCCAATTTACCACAGCTGGTAGTATTGCATTGTATGGACTAAAAATAACAAAATTGCTGTTCCCCACAGTCCCAGGTACCCCCTATAAAATATTTTACTGATTAGATTTCTAAAGATGGCGATGCAAATGTTATAGTCATAAACACTAAAAGACAAATTTTCATGTTTCACAGCAAAGTTTTAGGGAAATCATGTTTAATGATTTAAAAGATTTCTCCAAAATGTAAAATAGTTTATCATTATTAACTATGACTTTTCACAGTGGTGAGGGAAGACTTAATGAATCACCCTACTATCAAAATTAATTAACATAATGAATTCCACCAATTTTTCAATATTTAAGACAAAATGTTTTAAATACCCTAGGGGTAAGGCTAAATAGTTATAACTAAATCATAATTTTACTTGACACATATCATGTCCACGCCTAACCATTTGAGCAGGACTTCAAAATTTGAAGTAGGTTTTGCAAATAAATGGGACCAATTGTTAAAGTCTTGATGTTGGGGTAGCTGGACAAAATAAATCTCAAAATTATATAATGATTCACTTAATAAACAATTTTTTTGTTGTTAAACCAAACAATATTTTACAATAAAACATTTGAGTGGCAACCCTCTGTGGTTAAACAGGTCAAATAAAAGCATTGATGAGCAGACCTATGGCAATGTTGTTACACAGAACATTCATCAAGCAATGTTTATCACCACTTTGCACAATTAAGATTTGAGTCACTTAAACTATCTGTTCCATTTAAATGACTCATTTAAATTTAATATTTCTAACAGAGGTGTATATACAATAATTTATTATGTACACAATTCTCATAATTTGAGAGGTCCTGCTATTTATACACTAGCTGTGTGTACAGGTGTGCTTGCCCGTAATTAAACTTTTCTTGTCATAATCAGCACTTTACTTTATGCTGTAATTATATCAACATTTTCTATAAACAGAGGTGACAAGTCCAATTTCTATAATGTATTTACACACAAGCTCACACACTGCCTTATGCACACAACTCGTTCCATAAGCTTACTTCCTGACCTGACCAGCCAAGCAACCCTTGTGCCACACTCATCTTCACATTTGCTACCTTGCAGAGTTTCATTTAGTCTCACTTCATACAGGTTCATATAGTCAGTCCACCGTCTGAACCACCTGTGTCCTCTGCTCAATGATACGTGAGGTGGCCGCCTGCTGCTCAATCAGCCTGGCGGCCGCATGGGCGTCAGATTTAATAGTGGCGATGTATGTGTTACGTGCTCGCATGTGGTGAGTCTGGGGGGTGCGCCTGTCCACGACTGAAATCTCCTCAGATGTTCCCACGAGCCGGCTCAGCTCAGCTGCTGTGTATCCTAGCAGCATCTTTAGGTCACAAACAAATTTGTAAACAAATCTTTTCCCATGAACCTGAGGGGCAATACAAAGGATTATGGCATAGCGCATAGGATTAACTGTGAATTGTGACAAAGAAATGAAAGACAAAGAAATTATAAAATTCCAAAAGTTTTTTCTTTAAAATAACAGCCAATATGTAATATTTTGTCCTTTTATGAATGTCCACTGAAGCATTTCCTATATTTAGTATGATGATTAGAAGTATCTCTAAACAAAATTTTAACACAATGATTTGGAGGTGCAGTAAAAATCTTGTTTTTCCTTTTTTTTTGAAATTTTTCTTTTATGGAAATTCATTTTTATTCTTACATACTTATAAATAAAAGGATAGAAAGCAAGAATGGAAAGAAAGATGGACTTACATTACGTACCTTTGCGATCATGTCCCCGTCATAGTAGTATCGCAATGCCCGAGACAACTTCTCATAGTTCATGGTCGGCTTGTTTTTTCTCTGGCCCCACATCTGCGCCACCACCTCTGGGTTGACCAGCTTAAACTCTCCTTCCTCCCCTACCCAGGCTATCACTTCACGACACATTTTGTCTGTCAACAACTCAAGGAGAAACTGCCACAACTGAATCTGACCATTGTTTCCTGTCATTGATGAAAATAATTAAACTCACATCAACTCAACTATAACAGTGCCCATCAAACAGTTTCTTACAACCAACATCTGGAAGCACCCATGGAATAAAATAATTGTTTGTAGAATATTTAAACAAAATCTTAAATGTGAATCTAGTGTAACACAATGATAACCCCAATCTATGAGGATTGAATAAGAAATAACATAATCATTGTACAGTTTAACCTGAAACAAAAAATAATTTAATTTAAGTTACACTAACTACTGACATCAGAATTTATGCGTTTTCCTGAATACCTGTTCTATTTCCTGGTGACATTCTTTCTTCACCTGTAATCCGAGGTGATCTAGGTCGGTGCTTTCCAACAGATCTTACCCTCCCTGACAAAAAGTTTTGAAACACATTTATCATTTGGTCATTTTTGTATGTTTATAAGGAGGGAGACTGCAATAAAGTTAGCTAATAGGAAAAATGTAAAACAAGGTAAGGAAAACCTGGAAAAAGTAAGCAACAAAACAACTAACCTGTCAGCACAATGCCTTCTTCAGCAAACAGTACAATCAAAGAGTTACAAATATATAAAACTTATCTGAGATGTATCCAAGAGGGCAAAAAGAGTAATGTAGTGAATTTTCAATATTGGATTACTAGTATAAAAAAATGACTGCAAAAATGGCCATTCATAAAATACCCCTAATAGAAAAGAGGTTGGTACTCCTTTCCCTGTTACTAATCAAGATAGTTGTCCCCAATGGCAACAAAAATCCGGGTAACAAATGACCCCCAATGTGGAGCCTGAGAACCCATAACCAGAGATCAAATTTTTTCATGCTTGATTTGTTGAAGCCACACATGTATGATTTAAGTTGATTATAACTAAATAGTTAATTTTGTTTTAAAAAAACATTGTTTGGAGTTAGATGAATACCAATAACCTTCACTTTAAATTTGATTAAAAATGAAAAGACTGTAACAGTAGGATAGACTCACCATATTTACCATCCCCATCTGAAGTGGAAACTGTTATCGTTGTAATGGCATGTGGGGTAGGTTGTTGCATCACAGCTGAAAAAAAACAACAACAGTTCAATTAAATGCCCTTGTTTCTGCCAGCTGTGGATGGGTTTTTAATGTTAAACCTATTTTAAATATAACAATGTGGATCAAGATAATTCCATTTACAGACTAAAACAAAAAAATTACTGCTAACTAACCAATCAAATACATTGTTTTGAATAACACATTATGGCAGGTATATTCAAAGATACCTTGGCATTTGAAATATTGTTTCCCATTTAGTTTCCCCACATTCTATCTAAGCCCACAAATTATGCATCTAAATAAAAAAACTAGCAGGAAAGTCACATGAACACTAACCAACAAATTTGCATTTTCGTAACAGCTCAAGATGCGTCCAGAAGATGTCACCGGGATCATTTGGAATGTGTTGAACAAACTCTGGATGTGTCATTGCACACAGCTGCTCTCCATTAAAATTAAAAGCATCAATATTGACACTCTGCAACCGGAACTCTTTTACAGCCCATTGTATCCAATGTTTGACATGAAGCTCACTCCACTGGGCAGGATCTGAAGCAAATAAGTGATTAGTTAATCCTTTAATAGCATACAACTTTTTCAACTGTTAGATATATTTTAAGTAACGTAAGGGATTTTTTTTTCTAATCTCACCCTAGACTAGACTCAATACACTGACTGGTTAATTAATGGGGGGAACAGTCAAAAGAATAGCAAAACTAATCCTTTCAATTTACGTCAACTTTCACAAAATCAACAGTGATAATGTAAATATGTGTAATTAATTATTTCTAAGACTTGATTACTGAAGGGCAATCTGACTGAAGTCAAACTTATCTCGTTTGTTTTGATAATTTTTCTTCAGATATCCAGGGTAACCAATTATGGTTAACATCACAACAAACAAAAAAATAATTTCGCTGAATCGAGCCAAACACATATTTTTTTTCGTAACATAGATTATGTTGTTCAAGTGTCCCAATTTATATTTTCAATCATAAATCAGAAGGGTGTCAAATTACAAACATTGAACAATTATTCTTTATAAATGTTACCAAAAGGAATTTTCAATCTCTCTTGATCTCGTCTGAAACTTTGATCAACAATCCATCTTGTGACATTCTCTGACTCCTCAGGAAGGGGTATTACAACTTTTGCATTTTGGGACTGATTAGATTGCATTGCCTGCTCTGTTGAAGTTAAAAAAAATGTTCGTATTATCAGTCTCCTTTTCCTACAATAATGGACAATAAAATTAGTTTAATTTTCCAAGGCTTAAATTTTTTTAAAATATAAGCGAATCCCCATGCACACTGCACATATAATAAATTTTGTAAAAGGAAAAAAACAACAAAAAAAACAATTGCCTACAACATTTACAATGAACATCAATAATGTTGATCCAAAAAAATATTTGTATACCAATGGGAAGCATTGGCCTGCTGTTTGCAAAATAAATGGTTCATGTCCAGTACCATATTTGTCAGTGCGCTACTAGGGTACCAGTGAAGCATCTAGGCAAATCAGGTTAAGGGCCCATGGGGAACCGATCTAGCCCACTGGTTTAATTATTTTATTTTAAGTTCCATTTACCGAAACTTTATACAAAATGAGTGGTTTTTATGAAATATTTATATTTCGCTGTGGCAGCATTGGCCAGTTGATTGCAAAATAAATGGTTCATGTCCAGTTCCATATTTGTTGGTGTTACTAGGGTAGCATTGAAGCATCCAGGCAAGTCATGGGGGACTAGATCTAGCCCACTGGTTTAATTAATAATTTATTGAAGTTCCATTTACCAGCACTTAATAAAAATGATTGTAAGTTTTTTTGACTTTTACAACAAAAAATATATCATTTGAGTAGGGTGGCATGTCCAGAACAACAGAAATTGTGCTATCAGTTGAAACATACAGCCACAGATAATCTGTTGTAACTTAAATGTGCAGAATCATTGATGTAGAATGTATCAAGTGGGCGGAACTTACCATACTTTTCAGCTACTTCGTCTTCTGCCGTCTTGAGAATGTCTAGGATGTTAATCTTAGGTTTCACCCCTGGTTGAGATTTCACCTCCAAATTGATTTGAACCATTCCCTCTCCTTGTACACACTGGTCAACAAGACTTTTGTTACTGTCAAGCTGCAAAAGATATTTTTAAATGCATTTTTTTTAAATCTCTATATACAACAAATTCTATTGGTTTTGAACTAACCGACATATTTAAATTCACAAATAAAAGTAATCTTTGATTTAAAATACAATAACACAGTACAAAAAAAATGTATTATTTCGGGAATGTCCATTATTTTATTTTAATCATCTCTACAATCATATTTCTCTCAACTGTTTTGCTCTATATTAACCAGTTCCTTATTGTTGAAGAAACAGACAATAATTTATAAAATAACTTAACGATAAAACATTAGGCCGAGCCATAAATTAAGGCAGAAACACTGCCAGCTTCATAAATAAAACTCTTGCTTTGTATTCGTATCCCCATCTAAAATTTCTTTACCTCTATAGAATCTTGTAAATAAAATTGGTGATCTGCCAAAGAACATTGTAGTCTGATCTCAAGCAAACGTTTGAGAGTTAACAGAGGTTCAGCAATATCCATGTGCTGAATTATCAAGTTTTGATACTGTGGAGGTGGCTGCTGAGGCTGCATGATTTCATCATCATAAATGATGCTGTCAAAATTAAATACAAACATGGATTTGTTGAGCAACTAAAATGATCAAATAGACTCATAATTTTTTTTTTTTTTAATATATATTTTTAATAATCTAAATCCTTAAATAAGCCTTTTAGTTTGAGGAATAAGACTGATGGAGGAAAAAAAAACTAAAATCTTCTTTCTTCAACTAAACTGGGAACTGCATATGTGCAATGATTAGCTAGAGATATGTACGCAGTAATCTAATTCTGACCAAAAGCTGATGCCAAAGTTGACACCCAAAAGTTTACTAACTAAGCACTAATTTTTACAGCAATAAAAGTTTTTAGATGCCTATACTGAATTTCCATTATTTTGAAGCATGTGGGCATCTTTATGCTTATATGAAGCTCCAGAACAGAAATCAAAATGTTCAGCTTTCCCGATCAGTCAAGATAATACTGGGCTGACAAAGAGACTCAAAATGCTAATTATTTATTAAATCATAATCACCCATCATCAAGGCAAACTTCTTCTTCTGTTCTCTGTCGTTTGATGTCTTGCACAGGAATCTCTGTAACAATCTCTGTGATTACTTCAGTTTCATTTGGGTCCACACCCTCCGCCACCACTTCCATCAGTGCAGGCGATGCTGCTCTTTTCATTTTCCTGGGAAGAAAGAGTTACTGATGAATGGTACTTTAAATGCACTACTAGTAGATAAATAACTTGATTTTTAATAGAATAACCACATTCTAACCATATTAGACAGTTACTGTGACAATGCAGCTAAAATAATTTTTTTCTTCTCTTTTTATTTGACACTTAATATTTATATTGTGCAAACCACCAACATAAGGCTCGCAGACCGCAGCTGGTTCATGGACCACGATTTGGAGGGGGATCACTGCTTTTGAGCATAGCGCCACAGCCATGGCGCACTAATGTGGGTAACAAAATACCTCCGAAAAGGAGAAAAAGCACAGAAAATATCTCGCCTAATATTCCGCAATTTTTTTTTAAAATCATAATTTTCCCATTAAAATATATAAAATAAGCTGACTCGTCCCTTATTTGTATTGCTTAATTAATTTAATTAAAATATTTTTTTGTAGACTTCCCAAAAGTAATAATATTAAAAATATTCGTTAGATATTAATTTCAAATTTTCAGTGGCATGTTTAACATTTTTAAGTATAAAAAACTCTATATATGTATTTAAGTACCACATCATGTGTGTCTGAATATGACCAAAAAAAAGTATGTAATTTCTTTGAAGTTAGTAATCTTGTTTCACAAATCAATGTATTGACAGTATCAACTTTGGCAGTTGATAGAAATAAATATAAGTTCTAGTCATTAGCTTGAGGTAAGTACATGTTTTTATGATTGTTCTTCAGTAATATCTTAAGTAATGCTAGGATTACTGTGGCAGAAATTGTGTTATTTCTTTGAGCATACTGAAGATTATATAATAATTCTCTTGTGGAATATTGTCATATGTGATTAAATATAGGACATTTCAATACCAAAGTTAAGTGAATAATTGTTTTCCATTTTTTAAAATTAAACCTGAAGAATCATAATATATTTATTAAAATATGGTTGCATAGCCTAAAATATCATTTATATAATAATAATAGGTCCACAAATAGTAAGCTGGGTTGGGACTAGGCCTGAATTATATACTACTATTATAATATATAGATAAACATTATTATTGTTGTAATAAAGGCTATTTATCCCACTCCCCTAATCATTTATAATAGTATTATTACTATTATAATACTTAACTAGGCTTAGGCTTGTCTAAGTCAAAGGTAAGTGGCATTATTACTAGGCGGCCGCTATCGATAATAAGTAATAAGCATACAAACATGGTGGCGTTGATGACAAATTACATAGCCTAAAAATGTGACCTCTGAGATTTTTGTTTTTGAAACTCCCCTTTAGTCTACACTCATGAATTTTGGATATGTTATAAATGAACCTATAAAATTAATGAGCGCTTTTTTTTTATTTATCATGGAACACATCTTTTTAAAAAAGTTATTGATCAGTAAAGTTGACCTATTTTTAACCTCAATTTTCAAAGCTTGAAACTCGAAAAAAATAAAAACAAATGAATTCTCAATAGAACAAGCAAGATGTTGACTTTAAGTAATTGACGGATGTAGAATTTAACATTCTGCTAAAAACTGACTATAAAAGGCAAAACAACGATATCCTAGGTAAATTAAAAAGTGAGGTCACCAATTTGACAACGAAAATACGAAACCTTTTTTTCTGGTGTTTCCGGGGCGATACCGAAGTCCTTAAAGTTTATAAATATAACATGAAGAGAATGATCACTCCAGAGATTAATCAAACGAAATGTCTACACGCCCGAACGAAGTGCAGTTAGGCAGATCTTGCGTGGTCTAGTGGTAGAATGGTCGCTTGACGATATTATGATTTGAGGTTCAATATCGGGGATAGGATTGTTTTTTTTTTCTCCCATTTTAATGTAAAATATTTTATACTATATTTATATTATCATGTTCATCAGCAACAGTAGTTTCTTGAGAATTTTTTAAATATTTTGTAACAATTTAAAATGAAATCTTTTACTTTTATTGGTTGCCTACTCCACACTGGCCCCTAATTTATTTTATGGATTACTGGTGCACAAACTCAAATAACAAACTAAACAAAAATGTTTACAAACCACTTTCACTTAAGTTTTTTTCTATTATTTGCATGCAAGATACTCAGTACATTACTTGGTAGAGAAATAGATTTGAAAATTAACAATAGTTTTGAATTATTCGCAGTCACGTGACAAGGCTGACCGACAAGATATCTCTCGCCACTTTGTTACGGCGGTCATGTGACTTGGTCGCCGGACTAATAGTGCGGGAGATAGACGTCCGGCGCGCAGACACTGCCTTAATCAAATTGTAATAATTAACATAAAAAAACGGCTATGGCGACAAACAACACGAAATACCATGACCAAATGTGGAGGATCCACTTTTAACAAGATTTTTAACAGTTAAGAAAATGAACGCATTAAAGATTAATTTTTAATTAATATAAGTCTCATACTTAATGATAATGATAAAAATGAAAAATACAAGTGACTCAGGTCAAATCACTAGAATACGAGGCAGTGGTGACCCTATTTATGTAGCTGGTTTAGAATTATGTTTATATATATTTATATCGACACAAATCCATTGTAGTGATCAATACTCTTCCTTTTATGGTGTGCATGGATTCTAAAATGCTTACTTCAGTTTAAATTGATAAACAACTTTTAATTCAAAATAGATAGTTTAAAGTTTGATTTTCATCAAATTAAGATTCAACACCAATCTGCAATTTGTCGTCAAAAATAGATGGGCCAACAGATTCCTGTCTTGAACTTTCCCAATTTAAAGTCCTGCCCCAAACCAAACTACTTTTTGAATTGTCACAAAATTGTAACACAATACACAATTATAATCAAGGCGTCATCGCAGCCTAGGCCTGTCTGAAAAACGGTATGAAAAACTAGGCCTACAACTAAAACAGATCAAGTTAAGTCACATTCTTAATAATATAATTAATCTGAGAACATTGGTCCATCATCAAATCATAAATGAGTGTAAGCGAAGTATAGTATGAGTATGAGGGGCCTTGGAGCCAAATGGACCAACTACTAAATCACTAAAGATAAGCTATTCAACATTTACATAGACAGTGTTTCAAAATGTATTACTATCATTAGTGTGTAAAAAGTCACTGCTCATGTCCACCATATTGGCCACTAATACTAGACTCTGTAGACTAGTGAACTGAGAACCACTCACTCACACCGCATGCTCATTTCACTGTAAAATTAAATAGGACCAGATGATGGGATAATCGTAATAACCCGAAGAAAAAAATTTAGCAAAAGTAAAAGTATAAGGAAAGCTTGGGAATAACGGTTTCGATATGGACATTGAAAATTATATTACTTTTGTTTTAAGTTTTATCAGGTGGCATATGCTGCGACAATTGAGAGCAAGCGACTTTCAAAATGTGGCGGCCCTGACCGACATGGCGAGATTGCTGATTTGTAAAAGTAGGCCACCACATCAGCCAAAATGGCGGATAGGTGGCTTGTAAGGTATAGGACTTGGGAAACATCTGAAACGTGAAATGTAAAAGACAAAGTGATTTCTGTTTAAACTGGTGCCTTTTCCAAATTAGAAATAATAAAGAAAGGAAGAGGAAATGGTCAAACAAAACGGATGTTTATGAAGAATACTTCCGGCCTAACCTCCCCACGTTCAACATCCTGTTTGTTTGACAGTGAGCGTTGAAGGCGTTTAGGCCACTTAAACTCACTTAAAACCTATTTATATGGTATTAATTTCTCCTTGAATGTCTCTAATTATAAAAAAAATAAGTTTAGTACCTTATTCCTACCTTAAACGTAGTCAAATGCGCGCAAATATTGATGTAAACAGCGGTTATTTTTACCGGAAATCTTGGAAACGGAAATGGCATTAACTCAAAAATGTCTAGCCTCCTTGTTCACGTGACTACAGAAGAACGCGCACAAGAAACAGTGACTCTGCGCATGTCACACCTAATTTTAGCAACCATGTTCCCATCATTCCACTAACAGAATAAAATTAAAAATAGCAATGGTATTTCCGATTTTATGATTTAATTTTCTTTTTCAATTCAAAGATATAGTAAAGTAAAAATGACAATGGTATTGCTTACAAAATAAATAGTATTATATCACTTAAACTTATAAAATAAATTCAATTGATATTTGAAAATAATATAATTTCTTTTTAAATTTCTGAAAAAATAGAATCTAGGTTAATTTAAAAAGTGCAAGCATCCTAAAATTTATTCCCTATAAATTTAATTATAATTGCCTAAATAGGTTGATTTTTTCCCCTTTACGCTGCAGTGGTTCTCAACCTTCATAATCCCGCGACACTGAAATGCAGTACCTCGTGTTGTGGTGACCCCCAGCCATAAAAGTATTTTCGTTGTTACTTCATAAATATTTGTTTTCCGATGGTCTTAGGCGACTAAGGGGAAAGGCGACTATTAGGCCTACATATATTAAGAAATAAGGAGCCACGAGCTGGGTGTTGGACTGTACATAGTTGGACTAATGTTTAAAGTCCGGCAGGGTGGTGTATGACTCTCCGTAGGCCTACTGTTTAACGGCCGACAGGTAGGCGGTAGGACTGTCTGTAGGCATATTGTTTAAAGGCCTACAGGTAGGGTGTAGAACTGACTTTAGGCCTATTCTTTAAAGGCCAGCATATATTATAGAAAATGAGATGTTAACTCTTTTCTTGTCCTCTTTATAAAAAAAAAAACCCACCAAACTATACACCGTTAAGCCCTAGTCTCTGATAGTCGCAGTGGATAAGCAATATTATTATGATTGGCCCTCCTTCTTTTTCTTCGAATCCTCTGTTTCTCACCACCACTTCCTTTATTACTAAAAATTAAAAAGCATTTTATCTTATCAAGAATTAGAATTAAAAGACGAAACCAACATTGACTGTGGGTGTGAGGAACGCTGACAACCATGCCCGAATTAAATGGGGGGGACCATGCCCGAATTAAAGGGGGGGGGGGGGCGGCGTAGGCACTGTTTTCCTAAATTTAAGGGGAGGACCAAACAGTCATTATTCATGCAATATATATGTAAATACATGCATGAACATAAATGACAATATATATATATACATTTTTTAGAACTCGTCGAAAATCTTGTCTATGCACTACAGGGCGTAACCTTTGCTTTGCATGCCCGTTCAGCCAACTTAGTAATTTTAAATTACAATGTAATAATAAAAAACAACACAAAGGCAGAGTTTTGTGTGAAGATTCTGTACATTTATTCAATACGTAGACAATGTGGCACTTTGTGGCACTTTTGTGAATGCAAGTAGTTTTGCATAATCTCTAATGCATTCATTAACTTTTAATACTGTTATGGGATAATAAATAATAACCATATATATAAATAAAATTATGTGAGCTTAATAAGTATGTGATCAGTCAATTTTACATCATCAAATACACGAAGCGTTCATGGTAAAAAAAATGTAATGCGCAATCAGGATTATGGGTAACCCTATATATATATAGGCCTATATATATATATATATATATATATATATATATTCAATGATTTCTTTATAGTCAAAAACAAAAACTAGTTGGATCATCAGTAGACCTGTTTAATCTTACGATTTTGGCGTGCAATGTACGACTTTGAGGTGTGTACATTATTTTCATTTTATAGACTTTATGTTTTTTTTGTTGTTTTGTTGTTGTTTTGTTGTTGTTTTGTTGTTGTTTGTTTTGCTATTAAGAAAATTTATTGAATGATTTTGTGATGATATTGTACGATTTTAGGAGCTTGAATGTAAACAGGTCTGCTTCACAAAGATTCTTCTTCACTGATCATCAGTGAAGAAGAATGTTTGTGAATTCATCCAATTGGAATATTTACAAATGATTCCAATATTGAATCGACTTTTCAAAAAACAAAACAAAAAACCACCAAGAAAGAAGTATGCTATTGAATATTAACAGCTCTCTACAACCCATTTCTACCTCAAACATTGATTGTCTTTACTCTATATACTATATTACTATTTTGAACTGCATGTAGGCACGTGGTTTGACGTGGATTGCAGTAAACGTTGCCAGGTTTAGGATGGAATGGGTGGGGTGCAACGGTATAGGGAGACAACTGTGATACTCTTGCATTAACAGCACTAGGCTAAATGACAGTAAAGGGAGACAACTGTGATAGTCTGGAACAATAGCGCTAGGCTCAGTGACAGTAAAGGGAGACAACTGTGATACTCTTGCATTAACAGCACTAGGCTAAATGACCGTAAAGGGAGACAACTGTGATAGTCTGGAACAAAAGCGCTAGGCTCAGTGACAGTAAAGGGAGACAACTGTGATACTCTTGCATTAACAGCACTAGGCTAAATGACAGTAAAGGGAGACAACTGTGATAGTCTGGAACAATAGCGCTAGGCTCAGTGACAGTAAAGGGAGACAACTGTGATACTCAGCATTAAAACACTAGGGCCAATGACAGTAAAGGGAGACAACTGTGATACTGTGCATTAAAAGCACAAGGGTCAGTGGCAGTAAAGGGGTCATCCATAAATGACTGGGACAATATACCGGTTGCCACTACACAGTCAAACAGCGTTCGATGTTCTTACGCTTATAAAAATGTGTACATATTGTTTTAAACAAGACCAAATAAAAAAAAGTTTTAACATATCACTATTTTGTTTTTAAGATACTTAAAAATATATGNTTTTTTTTTTTTTTTTTTTTTTTTTTTTTTTTTGTTTTGTTTTCTTTACGTGAAGGGCCCGACTTTTTGCCATGGCCCTAGGGTGAATGGCTCGGAAGCTTTTGTCACTGCATGCAGACGACTAGATACCAGAAAATGTTATCCTGAATGAGAAACAAGTATACTGCGTTTATATACGAACTGATATTGCATAATACGTGCAGGGTAGAGAGTATTGCTTGGTGTGATTGATATTTGTTTGGACACTACTACCATAAGCAGAGCATTTATTTTATTTATACATTTAAGAATATTGCGTTCTCCACAAAAATAAAAAAGGTTTTAAAAAATGTGTGTGTGTAGGGGAGGGGTGAAAACGACCCGTGGTGCGGGGTCGGGGCCCATACACTCAAAACGTATTATATATGACATAAGACACTTTTAACATAAATTCAAAGTAATGCAAGTCTCGTAGTAATATTCTCGGGTATATGAACATATTGTTTTAAATCTTCAAAGCGCTTCAAAGGGGTTGGGTGCTTCTTATCCACCATTTTCTGTGAATAATTTTTTTATTGCTCATCTTTTTTTAGTCTCTCTCTCTCTCTCTCTCTCTCTCTCTACCCCTCTCCCCTTCTCTCTCCCTCATATATTCCATTCGTTTAAATTATCACTTTATCTATGCTACACCTTCCTATCTCCCCTCGACAGCTCCTCTTTGGTCGTCTCCTATGCTATGTTTTATTAAATGGGACTCGCGCCCATTCTACGTCACGGATCAACACCACACTATGCCCTATTAGCATTTATTGATTTCTTCAAACCCAAAAGGGAATCAATGAACTTTCTTGAAAAGTGTGCGAAACCTGGTAAAATAATGTGCGCTATAAAACGTGACGCTCTAAACTGATCTAGTGTTAAGCAAAGGAAAATATTTGATTACATTCATAAAACCAGTCGATAACTAAACAAACCTATATACGAACCTATAAAGTTCAGCATTGTATGGGCTACGTTCACATTTTTGTAAAACAGAGTAGCTTGCCCGTGGTTGCCGCCTACTTTTACCACTTTGGGTTGTTGCCAAAATCATGTTTGTTGTTTTTAAACTCAATTCCAGTAAGTTAATTAGGATTAATTTAAACAGACCCAATAATATAGTTTTAAAAATAAATTGAATAATTTCTTTCCTCTCAATTCACAGTGACGTCATCCGATCCGTGTTTACTTAGCCAAACCATGACAACCACAAATGATTTGAAAGCGGAAATATGCAACAACCCATCATGCTCTTTTCTCTCTCCGAAAATAAATATTTTTTTTCCTTCGTGAACGTATCCCATTGCACATGTTATATTTTATTAGGAAATAATTGAAACAAAGTATGGGAAAACCTTGGAAAACAGGACGCAACAAAACAACGAACAGCACCATACCTTGTTTTAATTATTTCCTTCTACCTAACCTGATTGCTGTCCCCCCCCTCCCCCTCCAGTATTAACATTTTTATAATAGCTGTCATAAGTGTAGTGCATGTCTTAAATTCGGAGACAGTCTCCACGAAGACATCAATGGTGCCGTATGTTTTTATCATTCTGACACGACGGGACAGAATAAGTAACATAATTTTCAAGGCAGTCCAGTCAAGGTGTTTGTCCTAAAGTGGACCAATGACACCCCTCGCCAAACCAAAACAACCCTCCAACTGTATGCTAGTTGGGACATCCATACAAAGCTCATCAGTTCCTCTCATGACATCCCATGTACTTATATAACTTTTGAAAAGGAACACACATCTTCAAAAAGTTCAAAAGGAGCAGTGGCGTAGCTAGGGGTTAGTGTCACCCGGGACGGGCCAAGATTTGTCCGTCCCTACATGAAAAAGACCCTGAAGCTGGCCACAAAAGCCGTCCCTCCATATAAAAAAGTGCCACCTGGAACCGACGGCAAACCCTTTCCTACGCCACTGCAAGAGAGCATTATTTTTTTTGAACCAAAAAGTTCGTTTTTCTGTCTCTTGGTGACAAAGTCACATTGTTCGCATAGGAAACCAAAAGCATTATTTGCCATGCATAGGCAAAGATACCCCAAGATAGTTCTGACTTCTGTGGTATAGCTCTTGTTGGGAAATCGCTTCACCAACCGAGCGGCATCGTTCACCCCTGCACGTTTTTATATCACCAAGGCTCTTCTGTGATGGGCTGCCGCGATTGGTCGAAATCCTCCATGCCACAGTCACGTGACGCGGTCGACATAATTTCTTCCAGCTCGTCGAGTTTCCCGGAGGAGTCGGGTGACCCCATGTGTGACCCTGACGTCACGGACTCCTCCTCAACAAGGACGTCTTGTGAGCAGTTGTTGATGTCATCCACCTCGAGGTCCGAGTCGGCACTGCCGTCCAGGGAATCTTTCTTTGGTCTCCCCTTGGGCTTGGTAGGCGCCTCTTTAGCTCCCTTCTGTAGCACCTGTGGTGATGAAGAAATATAGAACGAGTTAATTTAAACATCTCCAGACTTTAACGTCTTCACTACAATCTTATAACTCATCAAATGTTTCAAGGACCGCAGTAGAAAAACACACACACACACTATTTGGCAAGCTTAAGGCCTTGTTTCATCGTATTTGGAACCTCTGAAATTAGCAGTGATCCCATTGTAAGCCCGCTTTAATTTCTTAATTTGCGTAACGTAAGCAAGACATTGTTTAATGTAACAATTTTTATAAGGGAATCCTGTCAGAAAATCTCGTGTGCACGGTAATTTCAAAGCAGGGTGTAACGAAAGTAGAAAAGTTTATTAGATTCTATCGATTTGCCTCCCTGATATAAAGTTAGGGATTAGCTAACTTGGGGATCCGCTCGAGTATAATGTACATTAAAATTGTCGCCACTCTTATTTCTGTTATAAAATTTCAGCTCTCCATGTTAACAAAATAAAGATCTTAGCTCAACGTTTTCGAACACAATAAACAAAACAAAAAAAAAAAATGATTTAAAAGATGTCTAAATGACTAAATGGATTCATTTTAAAGACAAGCTACTAATGACCCCTTACAACCCCGAGCACAACAACAAAAAAAAAAAAACAAAAAAAACCCACTTAAACGAAAAAGTAAATGGATATTCCCAAAGAAGTGTCGCTGGCTTTTCCTAGAAATATTTCATATACGTTATTTCCAATATAACCTTCGTATGTTAAATAGTGAGTGTTGCGTCGCTGACGCACTCTGGGCACCCATTCAAATCATAAGGCTTTTTTACCACAACATTTTTAAAAAATACGTCATAGGGATATGGGATACACAAGTCAAAATTTAAAGCAACAACACAAAAAAATATTTAAAAAAAAAAAAAAATATTCAGTCATTGAGGACACTTGCATACCTGTCTTGGTTTATTTAAATTGTTCATCAAAAATGAAAATGAATATTTATTAGTAAAGTAATTGTAACATTTTCACTTACATATTGACATAGTACACAACAATTACAAATTATAATGATAAAAATTACACGCTTTTTATTCTCATAACGTAAAATGTTTGACACGGTATTTTCTAAAGGACATTTTAAAATTATTTGATCATGCTTCCGTGACGAGCATAAAGGAAGTCTAACTTGCAGCCAACCAGGCTAGACACATGGGTTGACACACTTTACCACCAACCACCTAGATCTTACAGCGGCGTGACGAAACTACAACGTGTCGATTGGTCTCCTCTCACGGTTTGAAATTAGTTTCATTGTATTTACTTCGCCATCTCCATTTTCATTACACTCAGGGCCGGCGCCACAGTATTTGGCACCCTAGGCGAACCTGTCGCACTGCGCCCCCACGCCCACGGCAACTAATTATTTAATTAATAGTGCCGCCCCCTAAAAATTTGCGCCCTAGGCAGGCGCCTAGTTCGCATAATGGTTAAGCCGGGCCTGATTACACTGCATACCGCGTGATTTACATGTTCTCCGGGAAAGGGTCTACACAAATGTTTCAAAATGTTTGATTACCCTGGTAGAACAAGAAAATAGTTCAGCAATTTTTTAAACCTCATAATACATTTTCTTTAACTTTTTTGTTTTTTTTGTTTAACTTTTCAAATGAAAGTTTTGATTTAAAATTTTTAAAAAAATTTAAATTCAATTTAAAAAGAAAAATTTGTAATATCAATGATTCATTTGAAAAATGTAATGTAAACTTGAAATGTTCATCTTGTACTGCATCATTCTGGACGTACTTTCAATACTCTATGTATTTCCTCCTCGTGTTACACAAGAAGACTCAAACACCACGTGATCTCTTGTTTATCCACATGACTTCCTCCTTACCCCGACCGAGGTCGACTACATCTAACCATCCCCCCCCCCCTTTCCAGTGTATACCAGTTTGCTGTGTACCTGTTTTTTCCGTTTCATCCGACGGTTCTGGTACCACGTCTTCACCTGGATCTGTGACAACCCCAGAGACTCGGCCAAGTCCAGGCGGTCTGGTGTGGACAGGTATTTCTGACCCTCGAATCTTCATTCTGGACGTACTTTCAATACTCTATGTATTTCCTCCTCGTGTTACACAAGAAGACTCAAACACCACGTGATCCCTTGTTTATCCACATGACTTCCTCCTTACCCCGACCGAGGTCGACTACATCTAACCCTCCCCCCCCCCCTTTCCAGTGTATACCAGTTTGCTGTGTACCTGTTTTTTCCATTTCATCCGACGGTTCTGGTACCACGTCTTCACCTGGATCTGTGACAACCCCAGAGACTCGGCCAAGTCCAGGCGGTCTGGTGTGGACAGGTATTTCTGACCCTCGAATCTTTTCTCAAGGCCCATCAACTGGGGAGATAACAGACATGAAATTAATCCGCCTGCTTTTGCACCCCACCCCCCACCCCTTTTTTTTTTCTTTCCTCCCCAAACCTTGCGATACCACTTGTCGGTCATTTTATTTCAAGTGTAAGAATATTTAAATAAATTTATATTGAGTACCACAAGCCACAAACTCAATTTGACAAGAATGGTGAAGCTAATTATATTTTTTGACGTTATGAGTGTTAGAATAATGCCACCATCTGAATCTCTAAGTAAAGCTAAAAGTAAAAGTAGTACTCTTTGTATCAGTACTGTAGGTTAAAAGAATCTCATAGTTAATTCCAATATATTAAGGAGACAAAATACAATCTTATTACAATCTTATTACATACAGAGAGATATCTTGAAATTTCACAATTAATAACACAAATTGTTTAAATATATATCGATTTTAAAAATTACTTGTAAATTTAAAAATTTGGAAAAAATCTTCAGCAAAAAACGTAGTCGGACTAGGTTTGACCGTGCCCTTCTACAAACAAATCCCTATCTTAATCTTAGTAGAAACATTTCAACGAACTCTCAAGCTGCTACTGACCTATTTATAATGAACAAGAGGTTTTAAAAAAATAAATTATTATTCTATTTTTAGAGTCCATAATACTGCCGTCAGAAAAAAATAATTATATGCAAGTCTTATAGTGTGAACGGCTACTAAAATAATCTTCTAGCTATCGGCCTAGGTGGGCCGTGAAATCATGGGGCTGGCAGATCCGGGCAGATTCTGGCATATCCTGAATCATGGGACGTCTGACATTTACTGACATGCTCTAGAAAAATCGATCAGGGACGCCCCCTCCCATAAGAGAAAACATCAAAATATGACATCCTGGTGTTTTTTCTCTTATAGTTTAATTTCTTCTTTTTTTTCGTTCCTTTCTTACATTTTTTAATTTAAAAAAAAAACTTTATCAGTGGCGTACTTGGGGGAGGAGAAGGAGGGGGAAATAGAGACGACCTGGGGTGGCATATATGATGTTTATTTAACAACACTATATATCAGATCTCTGTGTGCGGGAACACAATTTATAATTTTCGCCCCTGGTGGTATAGTCATAATGCGCTACTGGTATTTTAAATTTTTTTTTTTTTTTAAACTTTAATTTCTTTCAGTTTATCGTATTTCTTTTTCATAAACTATGATAATTTATACATTTTGTATCAATTTTGTCCACAAAAACCTACGGTTGGCAACCCTTTTCAAGGCCCCGTCTCTAATTAATTATAATTATATATATATTAAAAACGCTATATGTCACCACATAAATAAAACAAGGGGTTTAAACCTTTGGAGGCCACAATGAGCATTTGCTAGCGCTCAACTAACAGAGTAAAGGGGATGTATGGGGCATCATGGGTGGATGGGGCAACATGGATGGATGGGGCGAAGTCCATCTCCTCCAACTCATGCACCAGAACCGTTCGTGCCATAATTGTCCTGATCAGCCATCCGAGCACCGACGGACTGACTCAGCCCCGGCAGCAGGCCGTGTTTCAAATGGTCATGGTTGCTGCTCGACTGACCAACTATCCAGCAATTACCAAGAGAAGATGGCCGTCAGCTGTGAAAAAGGTTATTTTATAAAAAGTGGGAATCTTGTATACCTGAAGCTCCGTGAACACGGTCCGGCTGCGCCTGCACTTCTTGGGTTTGACAAAACTCTCCGAGCCAGAGGGCGACCTCGTCCTGATGTAGACGGGAAGTGGAATGGGCAGGGAGTAGGCACCGTTGTCTCCCCTCACATCCATGTAAGAATCGATGTGAGGAAAACAAGAAGGCACTGAAACAGAATCATTGCTGTTTGAATAGATGATAAGCAAATGCATATCAATAAATTTGTTAGTCGACACATAA